>JAJJMB010003726.1:4579863-4632138 GCA_023531105.1 Papaver atlanticum | reverse complement strand
TATATATATATATATATATATATATATATATATATATATATATATATTATTATTTTGCTTCTTTGGTAACATACATGTTTTTTAACATGCTCAAAGATATGAAACTCATCTTTGAAGTATCAAAACTTGGGATAAAAGTATTAAACCTTGATTATTTATGACAGATTTCCATGATTTTAATATTAACTTGCAGTCAGAGATCGACTTATGTGGGATCTTGAAAATATGTTTGTCATGGTATTGTTTGGAAGTTTATTCTTATTTGTGTTTGACTTTGGTTATGCTAAACCAAATTCTTCACTTGAGAAACCTTTAAAAAAAAAGTATTGTTAGTAAAGTCCACTATCTCAAATTGCTTCACCTGTTGTGAAGACTTATGATTTCTCAACTTATTTGGATTGTAACCCGAAATAATAAATAACTAACATGTTATAGTAACCACCTCATTGTGTCCCTTCCAATCGCGGCAATGGTCAGAGATAAGTTGAATATTAAGGATCTTATGTTTATTTAATGTAAATCCTTAGGTCAAATATCACAAAGATCATAATATCAAAAAGAAAATCTTCTAGTTTTCAATCTTCAGTCTTCAAATTAAGTATCACCTGCACAAACAAATTGATTCGTACTAATGATCGATCACACACATAACAGAGTCTGTTTACTTTGGATGATCACTAGTTATATCTTTAGATCTCGAATAATATAGATTTGAAATAGTCAATCCTCAAACAAACTTGAGTGATCTTATATCAGAAGATAAGAATCATGGAATAAACAAGTTTGATCTATCAAGGATTACTACACTGTTGGTCAACCAAATCAATAATCAAAAACTGAAATAACAATACAACAGTTTTCCACCAATGGTGCTACTTAAGGCTTCTTGATCCCAAATAAGACTTTAAATGAAGGTCACGTAATAGATTTCACCTAATTAGATTACTCTCCTATATCGACGAATGGGCTTTCGACACAAATGGTTAAGCAGTGTGTCATGGAATGAGTTTGTAAGAATACAAGCTCCACTATATATAGGGTTATAACCCTGGATTATTTATACAACATCCGAAAATCCTTAATATATGCAATAAATGTACATATTTTTGGTTTTGAAAAATTCTAACTGTAATCCAATTAATGTACTGAAATCTCTCTTAGTTGAAAATTAATATTAGCTAGCATATATTCATATACTTGACTAATATAACAACTAGAGATATGCAAACCTCATAGATATGGTAAGCACATAAATTCGAATATCTAAAAGATATCAGAATATTTTGGTTTCGGGATCTCGTCTTAAGAATCAAACAAATACTTGAACATTAAGTAATAAGAGTTTAACGCATGTTCAAATCATTACGTCGACATTATGTGAACATTCCAAATTCAATATGCATACACCTCGATGTTTTTACAAACCCTAGGATTACCAAACAAATCAAAAATGAAAATATAGATTAAACTTCATGCATGATCGGTAAGGGATCGGTCACGTCTTAGGATCGGTCCTAGGATTGGTCCTACAAGGGGATCGACCCTGAATTCAGTTTTGATTACGAAAGTAGTTTCTCGAATCCTTCCTTAGATTACCTATATGATATTTATGCATATGTTATTCCAATGATTGAATTTAATGCAGAAGTTCAACTCACTAAACAGTAACAAGTTACCGATTAGTGTAACATCGACTTACAAAACCTATAGATAAATTATACTTCGTAACTCTATATACCATAATTGTATAAAACAACTAGTATATCTGTTCTTGACACTTAGATCATAGTATAATGCCCAAATCGTCGATACTAAAGACAAGTAAACAATACTATATGTTATGTTCTCAATAAATAATTTCTTTCAATTGTGAAAGCAACTCCTTTTGATTGGTTAGATTGTGACTCATGATCAAATAACTTTAACTTATCAATAAGAGAACTTCGAGAAAGTGTTGGATGATCATATGTGTCTTAGACTCGTATATAGACGATAACGATCTGAGAATCTTGCATACTATATCTTTTTCAGAAATAGTATTTCCAAGACAGAAATATGCATTGACAATTTCAGAAAGTTTGAAGTGAAACTCTTCAAACGTATCATTATCATCCATTGAAATTTTTACCAAAGTGAGAGTTTGGAGTCTAGCTTCTTTTTCTGAAGAGTTTCCTTCGAATACGGTCTCAAAAATATTCCAAGCATCCTTGGATATTTCGCATGTGGGTACATGATGTTGAAGATCTCGGCTTATGGCATGTATTATGGCATCCAAACCATATGATGTTTGCCTGTCCACTTGGAAGGCCAAAGCCCATGAGATTCTTGGGGACTTGGGGACTAAGCCCAAGTCCCTAGGATGTGTTCATAAGAGCAAAGGATAAAGGGGAAAATGGTGGTTACGCAAATTCGAGAGTTGAAAGGACATGTATCACAATGAGACAAGAGAGGAAAATTTATTAAAAGGAATGAAATAGTACTATGGAAATGATCTTCTCTCTTTTACTCTTTTAGGAACGGTGTAGTAATTGTTAAGACTTTGACGTCTCCCTTTTACCATTTTACCTTAAAACAATAGTGACGAGTGATATGAAAAATGGGCACTCGAGAATTAATCAAGTTCTTGGTCGGCTATTTAATGATGGCTAGTTTTAAACATTTGGTGTTGCTTGGCGATTAGGAGGAAAGAAACTAATACTACTGGTTTTTGGTAACTATTACAGTGATTCATTACGAGCTTGTAATGTCTCATCTCATAAATTGAAGCCCATTATCATGAAGTTGAAACAAAGTATCAATATCCATTATTGTGATATTTCTATTTAGCAATCAAATTAAGTTTATTGTCGCAATTGTTCTAATTTAAGGTTGATCTACCTTGTAGATTCATCAAGACAGGATAGTGATATAAGATGAAGTAGTGATCATGATCATAGACTAAGTGGCCATTAAGCCAATTGATTTTTTTTATATATGACGCATTCTTCTAAAAAGTCATACTCTATGGCTTCCTAAAGTTTTATACTTTTACATTGTAAAAATTCATATGGTATGTCATAGACTAGTTTCATCTTAGCTTAAACTTTTTCATCCTGCATATTCTAACAAAAAAAAATGTTTTCGTCACAATGCATTTGGTCTCATCCTGCATACTATTTTATTTATTTTTATGTTGAAGATGACGGAGGTGTGTTGTATTTTGTTACTATTAAAGGTGGTGGTAGCGTAATACGGTATTTGTTTCGGCTGAAAAAATATTAGTAGTTATGAAGGTTGTGCTAGATTTTTTATTATTTTAATATAGTATGGGTGGTTATATAATTTTTGTATTTTAAGACAGGATACAAACAGTTTCATCCTAACTATTTTTCGAATAACTTATTTTGCTTAGTTTAAGTCATGATACATCCAGTTTCATCCTAGGTATATTTCGAGTATTTTTTGTTATCTTAATTTAAGATAGGATGCAACTAGTTTCATACTAGCAAATTTTATTCTAATAATAAAGTTTAGAATTTAGTATCAACGATAGATTTTGTTTTGTAGTACATTTAAAAACCTTTTCATCATTATAAGTTTTAATAAAAGAAGATATATACTTTTGATATTATGAATTTTTGTGTGATTTGTTTTAAGTTTGAGAAAGAAAAGGATAACAACAGAAAATACATAAAAATGAGTGACATAATTATCTAGGATTTTTAGTGTCCATTTCGCCCATACATAATGTTTACTTGTACAGTTGAACCATATTTTATAGATAGTTGGGTGATAGACCTACTTTTTGTTGCTTTATTGGGTTTATTTTTTTCCGCCAAGTGTTTATAAATCAAATTTGTCCCAAACACCTTCTTAGTGAACTCAAACTCCACGTGTGATAGGCTGTGTAAGTAGTGGTAGTTGCAACAACAACAACCATGCCTTTAGTCTCAAACAAGTTGGAGTAGGCTACAGATAAACCGGTGTCGAAGTTACCAAGATCCTAAATAGAAAAATAAAGTAATACTATTAACAATAATACTATCGGTAAAGCATGATTTATAAAGGCATACCATTGTTAGCGGGTTTCTTACCACTTGAGCAACCCAACGTTCAAGATCTATTAACATTTGTTTGTCCCTATGTTTAATGGCCTCATCCTTGGTAATAGTGATATCCCTTTATAAATCGTGCAACGAAGCTAGTCTAATCCAATACTAGCTATACTGATAAACCTAGGGAAAAAATACGGTTTAGTCCAAAATCTCATCCAAATATACTAGTTAGTCCAAACTCATTCAGCTAGGTACAAATTAATCCTTTATTTTTTTTGAAATATGGAAAGTACACTAATAACCTTTATTATTTACAATTTAGTCCAAATATTTGCAGTTTAGTCCACAATGGCTTATGATGACGTCAACAATTTTAAATAATATAGAAACGATTAAAAAATAATGTATCTTTCGCATTGCTCGTCCAAAACTCACGAACTTTATATATTTATATATTTGGAAATATTTTTTTGATGTCTACAAAAAGAGTACCCAGGTGACTAAATAATTTTTGTTTTAAAAAATAAATAATTTTCTCTTCATTATTTGATGTGTACAAAAAGTACACATGCACGAAATTTTCAAAAGTTTAAATTGGTTATTCATATCCGCTATAAACCTATTTTTTTTCATGGGAATTGCACTGGTGCACACCCTGCAAAACATTCATTAAAACGTTTGTTTATAACCATACATAAATTTACTTTTTCATGGAAAAATATACTGGTGCATCAATATGTACAACACTGTAAAACACTCCTAAAATCAATCATTCAGAACTGCACCCTAACCTTATTTTTCATGGGAATTACACAAGTGCACCAGTATGTACACTCCTCCAAACTTGCATTAAATCGATAATTTATAACCATACATAAACCTACTTTTTCATGGTATTGCACAGGTGCACCGATATGTACACCCCTGTAAAACATGTATAAAAGATGCACCATAGTCAGAACTCCCACTATCCAAAAGATGCATGGTTAAAAACGATAAGAGAAAAAAATAGAGCAAAACCGATGCGTGTAGGAAATTATGTGAATCAAAAGCTCATGCCACAAACTATTAAACCTTCGAACTACAGGCAATCATTCATCAAGTCCGACAACTTAAATATTTGAAAAAAAATGAAAAAAGGTTCACAAACTACCTAACTCATTAATCAAGTACGAAAACTTAAAATATTTTACAAACCGAAAAAGGTTCACAGACTACTTAACTCATTCATCAACTCCGACTTCTTAAATATTTGACAAACTGAAAATAGGTTCGCAGACGATCAGCATATGTACGTTTATGCGCATATTAATTATCAACATGTGTACATTTGTGGGCACATTAACAATCAACATGTGCACATTAATAATCAATAGGTGTACAACTATGTACACATTAACTAAAAAAACATGAATGTTAAACTATAGAAGCATCACTGATGCCTCTCTAATAAATTAGTGAAATCATCCAATGTTGAATCCTTATGTTTTACCTAAACTTTTGAAATTAATGTATGTTTGGTTTACATAGTCTCTCTAGAGCCTAAAAAAATGTTGCAAAAGACAGGGCAACCAAAACAAATTCCCTGAGCCTTTCAGTTAATATTGTCCTATAATGATGATAACGCAGCTATAATGAAACAGAAGAGTGAAGGGCATGTCGATAATAAAGCACAATAATATATGAGAGGTATATTACAAGGGTGGTATGTCAAAAAAAAAATTTGCTCAAATAGATGCAATCCAAACTATTCTACTCATCAAGCTTGAATTTTTGGTGAAAGAAATGCATGATTACAAGGGTGATGTGTATTAGGTCATAGGATGATCGATATTACAGGGACATATTATTGGTTATTTCAAAATAAATAATTACAAGGACTGTCAATGGTACCTCACTCTTCATTTAATAAAGAAATGTATTTCTTTCAGAAGATACATCTATCACCTATAAAATCACAAAGTAGAGAGATGTATTCCTAAAGTTTGAAAATCCAAAAGACTTTTTGATTGGATCTTAAACAACCGATCAAGGACATTTGGACTTCATATGAGATCGAAATTAAAGTTGATGAGTTGAAATCAATTTGATGAGTTATAGAAATTAAGATGCAATGATCTCGGATCTGAAATTCGATTTTCGTTTAGAATCATAGATTGAAAGATGGGTCAAAATTTTTAGAAATGATCTCCAACAAATTTTGTTCTCAAAAGAAAGATTCAAATGGGATAATTATAGATCTAACCTCTCGCAATAAATCGAATGAGATATTCAAACTGAAATTTTGTCTTTGGTACTCAACAGCAAAGAAAAGAAATACGGAGTAAAACTGAAACTACATATATTTGTCACTAAAAGGATTCATTTTGGACTGAATCGTTCATAAAAAGACCAACTCACCTCAATTTATGTAAATTTGAATCTCCTAATACTAGGCTTAAGGAGGCAGGACTAGGATGTCTAAAGCCCAACAAATCTGGGAATAAACGTTAATTTATACTTTATCTAGGGCCAAGTTCCAAGACAGCTGTACAAAGTGTTAACCTCTAAATGTGTTACCCCTAGCCAATTCTTAACCCAACTCCTAGGTCATGGTTGGGGGTACATAGATCGTTAAGCCGTAGTCCCTTTTCAAAAAATAATCATCTTGACTAAAATAACGAGTTACTTTACACCTTTGTTGACAATTAAGGGCTCTTAGTGTGCCTAAGTATCTTATAAAAGTTACTTTCCACCTCTATTGATAATTAGGGTTATACATGGTAACGGTTATCTGTTAACACCGAGTCGAACCAGATTAGGGAAAAACTGAATCGAGCCATTCACTAATGGTTGGTTTTGGTTTAAAAAAAAACCCGAGAGTAATAGTTTGATATAAAACACAAACCGAACACCATTGGTAAAACCGATTAGTTTTGATGTAATTCATGTCAACCGTTCAATCTACTTTAAATTAACTATATTTAATCTTAACTGTAGATTTCAACTATGAAGTCGATATTTAATTTTAATTTTTAGTTTTATGTGTAACTATATTTTAATCTTTCATTTTCTTTAATGTATTTTCTTTTTTTAACTGCCAGTCTCATGAAACTGACAAGATAATGATAAAACCGAATCCAAATAGTCAAACTGGAACCGAAAGGTAAAACTAAAAACCGACACCGTTGGTTAATGGCACGGTTTCGGTTTGGAGAATTAAAAACCGGGAGTACTGGTTTGGGTTCTGGTTTGAGCAAAAAACCGTTCTGGATTGAGGAAAAAAATGAACCGAGCCATGTACACCCCCTATTGACATTTAAGGGCTCTTAGTGTGCCTAAGCATCTAATAAAAGTTCATTCCCACCTCTTTTGACAATTAAGGGATCTTAGTGTGCCTAAGTATCTAATAACCTTTAGTTAACCTTTTGACCTTCAGCAGTCTAACTGTAATTTTGTAATGTTTATCATGGACATGTTGGGATATATGTTGGTTTAGCAACAAATCTTACTTTGCTTAAGTTAATCCTATTTAGCTTAAGGTAATCATGTTTTTTTAATCTGGATTAATCCTAGGTTGGATTATATTCAGCTTATTAGGTGTCCTATGAGTCACATGCTGAGGTGTCATCCAACTAATGATGGATAGGTTGGATGACACATAGCTAATGACTAAGCCCTCTTCTAGCCTCTTGTATAAATATTGTTGGTCTGTTTTATCCATTACTTAAGCAAGAGGAAATAAAAGTAGAAACATTGAACTTAATCTGATTCAATGATAGTATTTCCTTCTTCTAATACCTGTTTAATGTTTTGTATCATGTTCTTATGCTGCACTTGCTGATCTTGTATAATACAGAAATAAGGGTCTTATAGTGTTGAATTGATTCTTATATGATAATCTTTGTATTTGAACCTGAACTCCTATGATGAATCTTCCATGTTCAGTATGTACTGACAGCTGTATGTATGTGGTGTTTTCTAGTTATAGAGCATGTTAATACTATGGATAAGGTTATGTTTCAGCCTAAGGGTTCTTTTAATCATGTTTAAGCATAAATTTTTATGATTAAGAAGCTGAAATTCCAACATTCTACTTCTATTTCTCCTAGTTATTTCATGTTCTTTAACTATGGTATATACAATTTTTGTTTTGGTTTAGATACATATGGTATGGAGTATTCTTATGTGCTAATTTTTTTACTGATCATCATGGTCTTGGTGTTTGAAGAGTGCTACAAAGTTAAAGAGTTTAATTTCTGAAGCTGGATTACAATCAACTGGAAGTCTCGAATGATAAAAGAAGTTCTTGAGCTTCAAGGTTTATGTTTTCCGGGATGACAAATTTAGATTCATGAATACCAACGCAGTTTAACATGATAGGTTCTGATGGGAATGGCTGTGCACTAACCTTTTAAGCAGCACAGATGGATTGATGGCGAAAAGTCTGAAATCGGGAAATCCAATTAGTGGGTTTGTAATGTTCCCTAGTTCTATGTATCACCGGAATATTATTCTCTTGGTGCTGATAATGGGGAAATGTGGCTCTGATTTGTAGAATACAAACAAATGCGATTGCAAAAGCTTGATTACTTAAAGACTTAGAGCAGCTCACAGACTTGCAAAGAGAAAGCACAATATAGAACCTCCATAATAAATCAAAGATAACAAGCTTGTTGGACTTGCTCTGTTCTGAAATGTGTTGGTCTAGTAGGTGGTGTACTATACCAAAGAGCAGAATATCAGACACAACAGCCTCAAATTACTCCTAGGTTTGAGGGTCTGCTAATTTTTAGTCATACTAGTGCCTGATTCATGAAAGTATTTGATGCGAGTACTACCATGGTTCAGTGGGAGCAAAAGTTTTTTCACTGTTCAGGACCTCCATGGGTTTACAGCAGTCGTCGGAATCTAGACTATATTGGAGCCATGTCGGATGTTGGATAAGGGTGAAATTATGATGAGTTGTGCACATTGTATTGGTCTCCCATCTAATGGTGTTTCTTTACTGAAAGAGTTGTATGTTACAACACATACAGACCTGGTGAACCTGTGATGGCATCAATGAGAATATTCAGAACATACACAATATTGTTTGTCTATTGGCAAGAGATGGTTGTTGGTATTAAGCAATTGCTCCTAGATGTATGCATCTTCTTGTATCTTATGTTTTAACTTTTCTATTAGACCAGAAGTTTTGATAGTCAAATTTAAGGTGTGTTTTTTCTTTAAGGTACAAACTTCAACTTAAGGTATATATATTTCATTTTTCTGAAAGTTATGATTATAGATGTTTTGTACCTTCCATTACGCGACTAAGTGTCGCCAAAGCGATACTTCGAGAGTATGAAAGGTTTATATAATAAGAATGAAGTGTTTCTGTGGTCTAGTTGTTTTGGAAGGACTATTGCAAAAAATCGATACCGAAAGTGTTGCGCTATAAGGTATTAGTTGCATATGGAAAGGACCAAGGTGTAGATAAAGTGACGAAGAGGCTTGTGGTTTAGACCACAAAATTAGAGAGAAGCAAAGAATTTATCAGTTTTCAGTTAAAGAAAGGTTTGCTTGTGATGATATTGCAAGTGTGAACCTGCCCAAAGGTGATTCATACTAGTAATGTTTAAAATGAATCGTGTTTTGTAATTAGTTTTAACTTTTCTTTTTTTCTATTGAACCCAAGGTTTAATAGAAATGTTTTTTTCTATGCATGAAAAGTTAATCTTATACTTGTTAGGTCGGAATCATGTATGTCGCAATTTTACCTAAAGGTATACCGAGTCATTTTTTGAGTTTAAGATATTTACTTTTGCTTATTACTTGGCGGTTTTGAGATTCTTGTACGTCATGGTTTACCCAAAGGTGAATTTGTAGATGAATCTCTTCGGAGATGTTAATTGTATTGAGAGGCATATCTCGATTGAGTCAGATGAATCTCTTTGGAGATGTTAATTGTCTTGACAGACATACCTCAATTAAGCCAGATGAATCTCTTCGGAGATGTTAAATGTCTTGTCGGACATATCTCAATTGAGCCAGATGTATACTAGTTATATGTTTCGACGGAAACATGCCTCTCAATTGAGCCAGTAGTATACTTGTCTCGACGGAGATGTATCTCGAAATCATTAAGGAATTCATATGAAGTTGCGGTGAGAGCATATAAAGATTGATTCAAGTTTAAGTTTTCTGGTTCGGAAAATAAAGTTTAAAGTGCAGTTTGTTTTTGCATAAGGTTAGGTCATTTAAAGCGAATGCATAAAGTTTAATGTGCATTTTACTTGAGTATAAAATGACCCATCTAGTTTTATGATTATGGAAATGACGTATGCATCTCTTAAATGGTGTATGGGTCTCTACGGTCGAATCCTAGAGTACCTTTTAAGCGTGAGCATGCAGTTTTCAGTAAAGAGTTTGTTGCTAACCAAACTGGGAGATGTAGGAATATATGTTGGTTTAGCAACAAATCTTGCTTGGCTTAGCGTAATCCTGTTTAGCTTAAGGTAATCATGTTTTGGTTAATCTGGATTAATCCTAGGTTGGATTATAGTCAGCAGCTTAGATGTCCACCTGCTGAGGTGTCATCCAACTAATGATGGATAGGTTGGATGACACATAGCTAATGACTAAACCCTCTTCTAACCTCTTGTATAAATACTGTTGGTCTATTTTATCCATTACTTAAGCAAGAGGAAATAGAAGTAGAAGCTAAGTCATTAAACTTAATCTAATTCAATGACAGTTTTATTACCTTCTTCTAATACTTGTTTAATGTTTGGTATCATGTTCTTGTACGGCACTTGCACTTGCTGATCTTGTATAATACAGAAACAAGGGTATTTGTAGTGTTGAATTGATTCTTATATGATAATCTTTGTATTTGAAGCTGAACTCCTATGAATCTTTTATGTTCGGTATGTACTATGTACTGACAGCTGCATGTACGTGGTGTTTTCTGGTTGTAGAGCATATTAATACTAGGGATAAGGTTATGTTTCAGCCTAAAGGTTCTTTAATAATGTTTAAGCATAAAGTTTTATGATTAAGAAGCTGAAATTCTAACAGGGTTGTTAAGCATATTAATATTAGGGATAAAGTTATGTTTAAGCCTAAGGATTCTTTAATCATGTTTAAGCATAAAGTTTTATGATTAAGAAGCCTAAATTCCAACGGGGAAACTTGCTAACATTCCCGACTTTTGATTGAATATTGATGCTTGTCCTGAAGATTTGTGACTTGCCTAATGGATTTGGTGCACCTCGTTTTTTCCCGCTCCCTTCTCACTGTGTAATTACTAATATTTATATTTAAATTAGACATTGCATTGAAAAGGAAATAACATATGTGCAGTCTCCAGAATCCTCATTAACACCACCACCACCAATCTTTTCAACAGCGAAGGCTTCTTTTCAGAGTAGTCATTATACTCAACAGATACAATGACTCAACAGACACAAAGTTGTATATGCAGATATGATCCTGAATGGTGAACCACCATTGTTCTACGCAATGGGCTCACAAGGTAAAAGCCTAATAAACAACAAACCCGAGGTTAGATTTGGTTAAAAGAAAAAACATACAGTACATCGGGACAAGATGGAGACAGCTAAAAGTTTACACAGTGAAAAGTGGGTAAGAAGTTCTTTGTAACACAGTTAAGTGATGTTCACATTAGTTGATATAATGTCAAGAACCAGAGATTATATTACATCGCCAAAAGGAAACTACGTTGGTATACAGCCAACAAGAAGTTGGTGCACCAAATCCACAGGATGCCAAGATCTGCTACTCAACACACTAATACAGTACTTGCAAACCAGAAACAAAATACAAGATTTCAAGTTCTACACAGAAAACTACTAGATGATGATAAAAGGCATAAATATTTTTTTTGAAGTTTTAGTGTCTCTAATCACCTTGCACATCAGACTTCACCTTCATCAATGTCTAAGCGAGTAGACCTCCTGTTAGTTTTGCTATCCAAAGAGCCACTAGGAAAGAGGCCAGAAGTTTGAGGTCTTGAACCCACTCCAGTTCCAATGTCTGCAAGCCTCCTCTTGATCTTCTTCTTTTCCTCCCCTCTCTGCTCCAATGTCCTCTTACCTTCATTTGAGCAACAAAATATCTACTAAGCAATTTAATCAACAAAATACCAGCCAAGCAATGTCATCAACAAAATATCAACCAAGCAATGTAACAAATCAAGAAAGAACCTATTGACAGACCAGCCTTGCATATCTATGCACAATAGAACAGCAACATCCTACGGCGTTTAAAATCAGAACAAACAGAACAGGACTACATAACCGAAATCTGTGACCACATACCCAAAGCCAAACAAAAGAAAACGCAACATGGGGGTCTAAGTAAGTCGTTTTCTAAAAGAATAGGAAGATCTGCAGTGCACAATTTTGTTTCATTCTGTCATATACAACTGCTCTAAGCATTTCGACCATTACCAGGAAGAGTGAATTTCCTAGAACAATGAAATCAGATTCTATAACAAGTAGAATTTAACTTGACAAAGCCATTAAATCGAAGCTAAAACATATATACAGCATCCTAAGCAAAACATTATAAGAAGTAAGGCCTAGGATTGGGCATCACCCAAGTAGAGAGCTAGATGCAATCAATACAAGAGAAAGAAGATAATAAATAATATAATGTGATTGGAAGTTTACCAGATGGAACTCTCTTGATTAGTCCACTTTTAAGAACGGTAGTTCTAGGTCTAAGTATACAGTCGTCCACCGGAAGCTGTTTTGATGAAAACATAGCGGCCATAAAAGCCCATTTGTTGAAATTTTTATCCCGTCCTCCTCCTTCACCAGCAGAAGAGAAACCAAACAAAAATAATTAGGTATTTTCCATGACCAACAAAAATAATTATGCAATCAGATCAATTTCCGATTGAATGGAAAGAGAGATTTAGGGTTAAAGAAATTTACCACTTCGGTCTTCTACGATTTCTTCATATCCCATGTCGTCATAGATGGTGATCGTTTTTGGTCGGTTTTTGTCCGTCTCTTAATCTACTCCTGGTTTGCTCTCTTTCTCTCTCGAGATTTAGGGTAACCTGTGAAACTTCTAAACTCAATTCTCTTTGATTTGCAAAGGAAGTTGGAAAAGAAACAGATATATAAAGTCGGTCTAGAACATTCTTGATAAGACACTGAGAACCATTAGATTTCTCAAACCCGACGGTTTATATTGAGTGGGCAGCAGATATTATTCCGTGCCTGATGGCCCGACTAAAGCTAACCCTATCACAATGGGCCTGGCCAAAACTAGTTTTACCCTAACCATGCGGGAGCGGGGAGCCATTGGCCCTAGTACAGTTTTTTTTTTTTTTTAAGGAGTTACTGACATTCTGAACAGAGAGAACTTGCCCCCCACATTTGAGGACTTGGGTTTCTTACTCCAGCTTTAGCTAAGTTTTGGAGTCCAGGGAAGTTTTTGGACTTTATGTCCTTACAGATAACATTTTCAAAAGTAGTTAAACTTAAGAGCAGGTTGTCTACAACTGAATTGGATTTCCAGCTAGTTCTTCTCCTTCCACCTTGCAACGCTTTGTTAATTTGGATGTTGTTTCCTTGAAGATAAAATGCTTTGCAGTTCAGTTGGATAGCCCACTTCAGAGCGTCTTGGATAGCTAGGCAATCTCCTTCTTCCTTTCCGTGGACCCTAGCTCTTCTTGTCATTCTCCCGATGGTTTCTCCACTTGCACCTGTAATAGCAACACCAATACCTGTTAGGCATGTTACCTGATCAAAGTAGCTCACATAAGAGAAGGAGATATTCAAGACAAGTTCATTTAGGTGTTGGTCAGTGCTCTTGTTTGAGATGTGAGTCAGGTTTCTAGTTTGCAAATTGTTTGTGAATCTGAAATGATCCAAAATGAGTTTTCCTGTCCTGGTGGGACAAGGATCCGTCTTTTAAAAAACCGTTTCGCATCTCGCTTTCCATATGAACCAACATATGGTAGCACATAAGTTTTCCCAAGGTCCAAACGGTGTTTGAGGGTGGTAGTTTTGAAACCAACTAGAGCACCACTCATTAAAAGTATCAAAACCATAAGTAGCATTATCTAGATTTAAAGAACAGTAAGCCTAGACGGCTCTCGTGAACGAGCAGCGCATAAGAGAGTGTTCCCCTGTCTCAATTTCATTCCTGCACGTAGCACAAAGAGGGTCAATATGAATAATGTGGGTAGCCAAAGCGCCACTGAAAGGTAAAATATTATTCTTCATCTTCCATATGAAGAATTTGATTTTCGGAATAACATTGAGCCTCCATATTTTTTCGGCAAGGTTATCAGTAGCTTGATCACATTTTTTATCAAGAATATCATATAACGATTTACTTGTAAACTTCTCTTGGGGGTCATCAATCCACCTAAGGATATCATCTTTGTTTCTAACTGGTTGTATAGTTAATATTCTCTCAATGGTATACCAATCAAACATTTGATGCAGGATATTGATATCCCACACATTTTCAGTGAGCAAGTCTTCTACCATTGTATGAGTGCCAACGTAATTAGAATTTAAGATTAGAGGGTGATCTGCCATATCAGGAATCCAGTTATCTTTAAGGATATATACAATATTACCTCTGCCTATTTCCCATATGATGTGATCTTTAATAATCATCAGACCAGTGTATATTCCTTTTCATGCCCAAGAAGCACTATCACTACAGCTAGCATTGAAATGGTTGGTAAAAGGAAAATACTTTCCTTTCATAGTCTTGGTAAAAATGGAGTTAGGCTGGTGAAACAGTCTCCAAGCATTCTTCGCTATTAAAGATAGATTCATTTTATTTAAATCTTTTAAACCATTTCCCCCTTTTTCCTTGCTCTTATAAAGGTTAATCCACTTTTTCATATACACACCCTTAGAGTCTCCTGATTTATCCCACCAGAAGTCTTTGATTAAAATAGTTGCTCTTTTAGTAATTTGTTTGGGGAGAATAAAGGTAGACATGTTATAAACAGGTAAAGTCTCAAGAACAGATTTAGCTAAAACTTCTCTACCAGCAGGATTTAAAGATTTTCCTTTCCAACCTTTTAATCTACCACCCATCTTCTCTAACAGATTCTCAAAGCAAGCAATTTTTGATCTATTAGTGAATAGGAGGCCTCCAAGGTATTTATCATCTAGTTTAATTTTCTTAACCTTGAAAATGTCAATTATCGATTTACCAAAAGCATTACTGATGTGGGGGGTAAAAAATATCCCAGACTTGAATTTTTTTTATCATTTGTCAGGAGGACTTACCGTAGTCCTTAAGGATTTTTAACAGGTTCGCACTTTGATTTAAGGTGACTTTTGTGAAAATTAGGCAGTCATCCGCGAAAAGAAGTTGACTAATAGTCGGGCAATGTTTGTTAACTTTGAAACCAGTGATGAGGCCATTGGTTTCAGCATCAGAAAGGGTCCTCGAAAATGACTCCATACACAAAATAAAGAGGTAGGGAGATAGGGGATCTCCCTGCCGCAAGCCTCTAGTTGGCTTGAAAGGTTTACTAGGAACCCCATTGATGAGAATAACAGAAGAGCTAGTGCTAATGCATTGATGTATAAGATTACACCAAGCATCATAGAATCCCATTCTTTTAAGAATGGTAATCTAAAAATTCCACTCCACACGATCAAACGCTTTTGACATATCTATTTTTAGGCCTAGATGGTCAGTTTTTGTTTTTTTATTTTCTTCATGGCATGGATTATCTCATGAGCAACAAGAATGTTGTCTGAGATAAGCCTTTGCTTGACAAAAGCCGATTGGTAGGGAGATATCAGCTTGTCCAAGTGAGGTTTCATCCTATTTGCTAGGACTTCAGAGATAATTTTATACACAATGTTACACAGGCTTATAGGCCTATAGTCCCCTGGTGTAGTTGGGTGCATCACCTTAGGGATCAAAGAAATAAAGGCCTGGTTCAATTGAGTAAGCATATGCCCACTACTGAAAAAGGCTTGCACAGTTTTGATCACGTCGCTACTGATAAGCTCCCAGTTTTAAAAAAAAAAACAAGCCGGGAAACCATCCGGACCCGGGCTAGCGTTCGGAGGCATACTAAAAATAGCATCATGAATTTCGGCAGAGGTAGGATTAGACATAAGCAAAATGTTATCATCATCAGTGATTTGAGTGGGAACCAGATTAACTATATCATTATTTAAAACAGGGGAAGATGTGGTAAGTAAATTTTCAAAGTGGATATTCAGACAGTTTGCAATGTTATCCCTACCTTCTAACCATGTGTTATTACTATCATACAGACCATTGATTTTATTCCATCTTTGTTTTACAACAACATTTTGATGGAAGTAATGATTGTTCCTATCTCCTAATAGTATGGTGTTTTCTCTACCCTTTATTTTTAACATTTCTTCCTCATAATCATACATTTTCTGTATTTCAAATTTAGTGTTTAAAAAATTAGGATCATTCATTCTAATGTTTTGGGTGTTCATGATATTGTCAAGTCTATTATTCAGAGCAACAATGTTATTTTGAATATTACCAAAGTCAAGTCTATTCCAGAGTCTAACTTCATGCTTAACAATAGAAAGTTTATTAACAAGTACAAAAGCATAAGAACCCTTAAAATTGCTATTCCAAGATGACTGAACTAGATCTCTACATTTTTGTTCCTCCTGAAATAAACCAAAGTACTTAAAGGGTTTGCGACCAGCAATAGAAGGAACCTCAGTATTAAGTAAAATCGGGGAGTGGTCGGATCCCACATGACTTAGATGTCTGACACTACTATTAGGAAAAAGGGTAAGCCATTGCCCATTAGCCATACCTCTATCCAGCCTTTCTTCTATGAGTGCGGTACCATCTTGCTGGTTAGACCAAGTAAAATGAAATCCTATGCAACCAACATCTTTAAGGCCTAAATTGTTAAACATGATATTAAATTTTCTAATATCAGAAGTGTTAGCCGGGTTACCACCTCTTTTGTCATCCGGATGTAGAATAACATTTAGATCACCTAGAACAATCCAAGGAGTATACATATTTGTTCCCATTTGATTCACAACATTCCAAGATTCCTCTTTTCTCCTATCCTTATATGGACTACCATACATACAAGTAAGGATCCACATGGATTTAGTTTTTTCATTCCAAATTTCACAATTTATCTGGTTATTGTCCAGGTATAGGACACTTAATCTAATCGATTTATCCCAGGCCACAGCTAGACCTCCAGCAATTCCCACTGGATTTTGACTGACAAAATTATAGAAAAGTGAATTATGCAAGGTGTTTTCAACGAATTTATGATGTTGTTTAGTTTCCGATAGGAAAATGATGTTTGGTTCGTTGGTATTGATGAGTTTACCTAATTGTTGCCTTGTATCTCTAGGTCCAAGGCCTTGACAGTTCCAAGCTAATATTTTAACGAACTGCCAAAAGGATGACACCTCTGGATACTGGAAAATTAAGCTATTATAGTTTATGTTTTTATGATAGACCATAAGAGTGCTTCTAGTATACATGTTATTTAGGTTCATGCAAGATAAGTAGGGGAATAGTAGGGTGAAGGGGAAAACCTGGTTTAGCATAACCAGTAGCTCTTCATCTGGTGAATCCCCTTCAACCACAAGAAAAGTAGTCTCCCTGGAAGTAAGCTTGTTCCCCTCAACAGACAGCTTGGACTTCAATTTCTTTAAGAGTATTGAGCCTTCTGCTTTACTTAGAGGTCCTGTATGATTTACATCTTTTTCTATTGCATTTATCTCCCCAACTCTAGAAGTTTTGCTACTCATTTCTCCTGTATTATGCTTGATAGTGCCGTTTCCTGCTGCTTCAACTTCTTGCTTTTGTTCAACACTCTTAATACTAAGAGTCATTGATAGACTGCAGTTTGATGTGAATCCGGGTGGTTCTTTATTTATATGGATGTTATTGTTGAGAATAGTTTTGATGATAGAAGTTAAAGAATTTTTCCAAAAAACAACACCAATCAATCTCCCTTTTCTTCTACCTCTCCATCTATTGCTATCATATCTTGTGCAAATACCCCGTCTTTTTCCGTCCTTTACAGATATCGAGTTTCTATTATCCTTGTAGGACCAACTTCTAAATTTATTGGTTATCAAAACCGTTTTTAAGCTTTTTGTCATTTTATCAAACAGGAGGACTACAAGAGAAACCAGAAAAATTAAAAGAAGCAACAAACGTTGAGAAGGAATCAAACGAGAATGAAAGAAAATAGGAAAAGAAACTCGAATCTATGGGGGTGATTAACAAAAGAGAAGAACTATTAGATTAACAAATTCCGGAGCAGGGCAAAGAACCAATGGAACCAAAACAATCGAATCACAGTAACTGAATCACCGAACAAGAAAATCCGAGTTAGAATCACCGAACCAGAATCACTGTAACAAGAATCCCAAGGAAAAAAACAGAATCCAAAACACTTTCCGGTCAGATTCCGATCTTAGGTTGCTGAAAAGTAGTCTAACGGTTATATACAGATAACATAACGGTCAGAATTTAGCTTCTCTGACACTTTCCGAGAAGAAAACAGAGAAAACAGAGAAAAGAGAGAGGAGAGAGGTCCTCAAAGTAATTATTGTCGGTACATAATTTTTTTTGATCTCGTGTTGCAAGATCAAAAACATCTATTAGCATCTTAAATGTCAATTTTCATACATATAATATCAGCTGATATGACAAAAGTAATCACAGTTATTCAAAGAACATTATTCATACCTAAAGACTTAAAAGCTTAGGCAAATAAGCTCTCACATTGAACAGTGAGGAAACACTTACTTCTAATTGGCCGAAATAAGTTGTTGTTTTTTTGAGTTTTGTGAAATGGAAGTTCCGGTGAGGACACTTAGCAACGTATGATTGGTTTAAAAATTACAAACTCATAAGGAAAACTTAAATTACCGTGTTTGGAATTTTATGGAATTCCAAAATTGTGAAAATTACTATAACCCCCCCCCCCCCCCTACTATATGGGTTCAACATATAGAAACCCCACAAAATGGATCCTTCACTACCAACTCCATATTTTCAGATTTTGATACTACTAGGCCCAAAACTTTAGATTTCAGGGCTTGTTAATAAAGAATTTTTTTTATAATACCAAACCTTCCCTTTTGTATTTATACTAATAAAATTAGGTATATATTTCAGTTTTCAATTTCATTTTCTTTTTTACTCTCTCTCTCTCATTTGCTTTTGCGCTCTCTCTCTCTCTCTCTGTTAGAAAAACAGGAAGAGAAGAAACAAATTCTAATCGAGATTTACAGTAGAAAACGATTTCAAAACATAGATCTAAGATTTACAAACAAAGATCGTGATTATCTACACCTAAATTCAACATCAACATCACATGTTCCTGGAAGATTCAGTGAAAATCAATGGAAAAGAAATGATAATCATCAACAGCAAATGAATCAGAAGATTCACATACAAAATCAAATTGAACAGGTAAGTTTCTTTTATCTTTAACATTTCAATTCAATAGCTAGATTTAATTCTTTGATTTTCAAATTTTTATTTCTGCAAAATCATTTTATGATTTTGAAAACTTTTAAAAGCTTGATTTCAGCGTAAAAATCTTATTGAATTCATACTTGGAGTTAGATCTATTATCATCTCACCTTAATCTTACTGTTGAGAAGAAAATTTCGAGAAAAAAATTCAAAAATTTTTTCTAGGGTTCTTGAACAAAATTCGATAGATCTTTTAATTTTTTTATCTCGATAGAAAATCGGTTTTCAGATTTGAAATCAGTGAATCATTATCTCTTTTACCCATCTATTTGATATGAATTTTATATACTTTGATTTTTGAACTGATTTTTGCTCATCTCTAATGTTACCTGTTCTTAAAAAATGATTTTTAGTTCAATCTATATTTGCTTTGGTTGTTCAAATTTAAACAACATGATGTAGTACGATTTCAAGATTTAGATTATATATCTAATCAAAAATTTATGTCAATTTCGTCATCAGCTAATATCTTCTATAGAGCGTAAATTACTGGCAACGGTGTTGTAAAATCCAAAAAAAACTAAAGCTGAAGAATAAAGAGATATGGAAGGAAAAGTTGGATCGGAAGTGATTGTACAGGTAAAATGGATTAGGTTACTAAATTGTGGCTTGTGTTTCAATTTTCAGTTCATAGCTTGTGATGGTGAAAGTTGGAGCAGGTGGTGATGCTGGTAGTGGTACTGAAGCTAGAGAGTTGTTCATTGTGCTTCAAATTTTCTCATTTTGATGATTATGCACAACATGTGTAACTTTCGTCTACACATCCAAATTGCATGTGTAACTTGCGTCTACACACCCGAATTGCATGTGTAACTCTCAGTTACACTATTCAGATGCATCTGTAACTCCCAGTTACACTAGTCATATACATGTATAACTCTTATTTACACTAGTCAAGTGCATGTAAATCTGGTTATACATTGTTATGTGTATTGTTCTTTTTAATAAAAAAAGTTCTTATTGTTTTTTGTTACTCTTAAGGTTGCCAATAACTCAATAAAGTTGACTGCTTATTTTGTGGTATTTTTGTAGGATGGTCTCCCTGGAATTGGAGTTGGCGCTGAAATGTTGAAATGAGGAGTAGGAGGTGGAATTCATAATTGAGTAATTGTGTAATTTCAGAATGGAACTGAGGACCAAGTGAAGAAGATTGTTAACACACTAATGGTGTTGAAATTGCATCCATAGATGTTGTTGGTGAGTGGATGTATTGATAATGTTGTGAATATGCTATTAGATTTGATATTTCTATGGATTAGAAGTATTCAATTTTGAGTATCTAAGTAACATGGTTAAGTGCTTCAACTTTTGAGTATATAAGTAACATCTCTTTTGTTGACATGCAAGTTGTTTCTTCATTGCAGGTAAGCCGAACTTGAACTGAAGTAGTCTGAACTTCGTAATTTGGTATTGGCAGTAAGCAAAACTAGAACTATGCGAGTTTTAGGTCGAGGATGAGAAGAAAAGGAGTTTCTTATGAGCAAAAAGAGCATGGACTTGAAGATCTACCTTCACTTATATTGATTTTAATGCGAATCACTTAGGTACGAAACCTAATATTTTTCTTTTGTCTTCCTTACTTCTCTCAATCATCTTCCTTGGGAATGTAGGTGAGGATATAGGTCTGGAATAGTTTGTTCACTTAAATCATTTTCTCGTTTACATCTGTTTGAAGTCTTTATTGTTTAACCACCTTGTCAAGGATGCGATAATTCATGAATTGACCTCATCTTTCTACGTGAAGTGCAGTCATGGCTTTTGACACAATCCATCTGCTGGAAGGTAGTTGCAAAGACGACAACTTCATCAAGAAAATTGTTAGTAGTATTGGTACTAATACCGTTGATTCTTTGAACAATTATTATGGCTTTGACACGATCCATCTGTTGGTACAATATACTTATCTCCTCTTGGGGTTTTGTAAGTGATCTTGATAACTTGACTTTCATCTTTCAGTATCCGTTTTTCAGATTTGTATCCTTAACTGACCTTTTCTGGATGTGTAACTATTAGTTACACATGCTAATTAGATGTGTAACTTCTAGGTACACAAGCTAAATAGATGTGTAGCTACTAGTTACACATGCTAATTAGATGTGTAACTTATAGATACACATGCTGAGGATATAAAGTCTACGTGTTATGGACTTCAAAGGATATAAAGAAGAAAAGGATGTAGCTGTTGTGTTGCACACAACCTTAGCAAGGATTTTGGGTAAATTTTTTTTCAAAATTTACATGGCAATAGGAAATAATAATGTTACTTATTATGTATCTCCAAAGTCATGAATTTGAATACTATTTAATATGCTTGTCTGCTTTTTTTTATGAACTTTGATACTATTCCTGGATTTTTTTGCTGATTGTAGCTTTTTGACTGTCATGGTTACCTTATTTTGAAGGTATGGAGAGCTTGCAGGGTTTTCGTATACTTGCCTTCCTCTTACTTACCCTACAAGGAAAACTGCAAGAACATGATGCAGGTTAGACATAACATTGCATTCTTGGATCTAATTGATGATAAGCTTATGGTTGAACAACATTGGTGTTATTAACATTTGGTGCCTGAACTAGTTGCTAACTTAAACATGTGCCTTTTATGTGATCTTTGTTCTATAAATTTTCCTTGCAATTATTCTCTAATTTTGTTTCTTTATTTTTTGTCCATCCAACCTAATCTCATGGATGTTTATTTTTGTTTGCAGATGTGCAAGTATATTGGAATCGAGAAAGACAAAAAAAGGAAGGAAACATTTCTATTATAGGATATAGTGGATTATTTTTAGGATTTTGCTTTCTATATCTCGTGGTTTAATTCGTTTATTGTGTTCAAACAACCAATTACTATAATTGTAGTAGGAAAAATTATTGTAAATGAAAATTAAAGTAATACATGTATTTTCTGTATGTGTAGTTTTGATGTATAAGTATAACTGATGAGTAATTTGTAGATACACATACATATAGCATGTGTAATAAAAAGTTACACATGCATATGGATGTGTAACTTGTAGATACACATGCCATAAGCATGTATAACTTTTGCGTACACATGTGTTAACTACAGAGTACACATCTATGTACAAGTGTAGCTTTGCATTACACATTTTATATGAATGTGTAACTTCTGGATACACATGCCATATGCATGTGTAACTTCTGTGTACAAATCCATATGTTGGTGGTGGTCGGCGGTGGTGGCAGGAGGTGGTTAGCGATGGTGGGTGGCAATGGGCGGAGGTTGTCAATGGAGGTGGGCGGAGGTGGTGGTCGGAGGTGGTGGTGGTCGGAGGTGGCTGGTGGTAGTGGCCGAAGGTGGTTTGACGGTGGTGGTTGGTGGCGGTGGTGGTCAAAGATGGCTGGTGGTGGTGGTCAGAGGTGATTTGACAGTGGTGGTCAGAGGTGGTTGGTGGAGGTGGTGGTCGGAGGTGGTTGGCGGTGGTTGTGGTGGTCGAAGGTGGTTGGAACATCATCACATTATATTTTAATAATTTTGGGCCTAAATTTAAATTTTATTTAATTATGGGCTTGACAATATGCATAAGGGTATCAACGTCTTTTAATATTTCGGGACCTAGATTGAAACACAAGCCCAATTTAGTAACCTAATCCATTTCGGGGCTTGATATTATGGGTAATCCATGGGTCGGGCCTTAGCCTAATTTTCCCATTCCAATTTCTATTCGGAAGACGAGTACCTACCATATTAGGATTCTTTTTCCAAATTTTGATACATAAAAAGAAAAACCCACATATTCTCTGCGAAAAAGAAAGGACAAATAATAAAATCCACATATATTTCTTATCTTTTCTCCACCTATTAATGCGTCGAGACGGCATAGAGTGACACCAAAAATACATCGCCACGGGGCGGGGCAAAGCCCTGCGCACACCAAATCTAAAATAACAAAAATAATGCCCGGACCGTAGCATGGGCACCAATCTAGTCTTACTTTATAGCATTATTTTTTATTTATTTTTCTGGATTTGACTAGTTTGGGTTTGACCCATCCAGATCTTAATAAATCAACTGACTCATCTAGTTATGACATAATGTGTTTGTTTTTTAAGTCGGATCTGACACAAATGACTCAAAAATATGTGAGTCATTGGCTTGGTCCCATGAGTCAGGGGTATTTTGTTACCTGGCTCAAATGGGTCTGAATCACGGGTTAGGTCTGAGTCAGGTAGGGAGTCACATCTGACTCGCAAAGGATCAGGAGTCGACTCGATCCAGATCACAAGTCAGATGCAAACAAACATGTTGTGGGTTTATAATCATTTTGCATAGCTAGGCAGACTTTCAAGAAAATATTACATTCAAACCTTTAAGCGAGAAAACATATCATAATCATGGTTAATTAGTTAACATAAGTAAGTTCCATAATTATGGTTAATTAGTTATCATCATTTTGGTGCACCAGTGTTGGGTTGAAGGTTTGAGTTTGTTTCAGGTGAAGAATAAGGAAAACCTTGAGAACCATGTTGGGATCCACAACGCTGGGATTGACTACCATGTTGGGGTTCACCGGTCTCGTAAGGGGTTTCCATTGGTACAATATATCCATCCAACAAATCAGGGTTGTATCGGTTCAGCTTTATGAGAATGTGGAAGCAGGATTCGTGCTTCAAACTCGATGTTTTGGATTTTTTCCATTCCTATCTTATTTTTCGTTTGTCGCAGTATTAACAATATATAAATTAGTTATTGCCACAAATTGATAAAAGATTTAAAAACAATAAAATAGTATGTAAGTGCAACTTACCATATGAACATCAGTATCACCACTTGCTCTTTGTCCTTTCACCTGCATCATCAAAGCTACCCAGCTGTTCTGGTCTTTGCTGATTGCACCAGAACGATGTGACAACACAGAAGCATCACGGTTTTTTGGATTCCCAGTTTCCTAATTGAATTGTGTAAAAATATTTCCCCAACGCGTATGATGTGGTTGTTGAACACCATTGATTGGATCAAGCGTAAATGCTACATAAGGTCTACACATAGGTTTATCTTCCTTCAAACTGAACTCCAGACCGCGAACTCTTTGTGATGGAGTATTTTGTGTATCTGCTTCACTTGCCATTTTCTCTGAGAGTTTGTTTTACAAATAATGAAGTGAAATTATAAAGTGGGTGTAGAAAGTCTGAGTGAAGTGAAATTATAAATCTTTGTATGTGTTGAAGGAGTGATTGAAGTGGATTTATAAGAATTTTGTAAGTGTAAAAGATGAAGAAGGTGTGATTTTGGAGTTGAAATCAGCTGAATTTATATGGAGGGAATTGGTAGCCGTTGGATTAAACTAGACGTTTCCAGCTCAGCTAAGTTCGACCAGGCTCAATTTAGGACAAGCGTCGGCTATGCTGGAACCTAGCCTCGGTTCGATGCGAGCCGGTCGACGCAGATGAAACCGATCGCCTCAGATTGAATCAATCGATTCAATCTGAGACGCGATGAATCAGAGGGTTTGTCCATCCATTATACTCGTTTGCCAGTCCTATTGTAGGTGGTAAACTGGCAAAACTGCTTATGTACCAGTACATTGGACTTGCTCTAATTAGGGAAGAATTGGTAGGGTGAGAAACAAATGGGTGGATGCGGGTTTGGTATCACCCATGTCCAATCCGTCTTAAATGGCGGATTTGAGATTTTCACCCACGTCCAAACCATTACCCGTCGGATTTGACATCCGCGGGTGAGCGGATTGGATGTGGATAGATTTGCGGATTCAAAAAGGATATAAAAGAAAAAAAGAAGAAGTAAATGTCGAAAATGAGTAATATAATTTGGTTTTAAAACTTACATTACTGAAATATAAGTTAATAACATAACATGAGTACCATAATGTGTTTCCGACAACCAACATTATAATTTTTATTGACATGAGGGCCTCCGGTCAATCCAAAATTGATACTTTTAGAATATCTTTGAGGAAGTTCAATGCATCTCAATAGAAAACCATATAAATTATCTACCAATTTTGTATAATAACCTTTATATATATATATAATACTAAGATTATCTTTAGGGTCGGATGTCCAATGGATGGGTGATGTTCCACCCGTGTCCAACCCATAAAAATGATCGGTTTCAAAAATCCACCTGCGTTCAATCCACCAAGAAATGGATTGGGTGTCCACCCGCAAAAATACGGATCGGGTTGGGTAAAATCCAGGTTTTGGAAGTTTTTGCTCACCCCTAAGAATGAACGATGTTTTGGGGACTACCCTAAAACAGTGGGGGACTACTTTTTTATTCAAATGTCCACCCTAAATTTTAAGGGGTGTCCTAAAAGATTAGGGAAGACTAATCTGCCCTTATCCTAATTAAGGTTATAACTAATCCTAATAACCCACTAATTTAACCACTACCCACTAATCTAACCTCTAAATTAAAACCTAAAATCAGTTTCATCTTCCTCTTCTTTTTCTTTTATTCTTCTTCTTCATCTCCATCTTCCTCTTCTTCTTCTTCTTCTTCTCCTCTTCTTCGTATACATTGTCGATTCGAAAAAATTCATCGTCGATTAATCAATTTTAAAAAACAATGTGTTCTAAGAAGACACCGAGAATTCCCGGATTGAGTCCGGGTCTGGCTAGCATAGCGAATCTCCCAAATCAATTTGAAGTTGATAAACAACTTCAAGCAAAGTTGGGAGACGAAGTGAAGCATCCAACATTAACCAAGGAGTCTGATTCTATCAAAATGAAAATCCGCAGGTAATTTACTTCATACCCATTCCTTTGAATCGTTTTTGGTTGAAGAAATCGATTAGAAATCATCAAAAACCATTTAAAATGGTCGTTACAGTAGAGATTTCGGCTAGGAGAAAATTTTAAAACCCTATAATTTGGTAACCGATCTTTCAACATGAAGAAAAGTTCGGCCAATTAGTAATTTTTAGGTAACCGAACTATGAAGTTCGGTAAGCTCGCAAAAAAAAAAACGTAACCGAACTCCTTCTTTATATGAAAAATTTGAGTTCGATTACCTCGATAAATTTATATAGGTAACCGAACTTTCAATATGAAGAACAGTTCGGCCAATTAGTAATTTTTAGGTAACCGAACTATGAAGTTCGGTAAGCTCGAAAAAAAAAACGTAACCGAACTCCTTCTTTATATGGAAAATTTGAGTTCGGTTACCTCGATAAATTTATATAGGTAACCGAACTTTGATAAAATATAGTTCGGTTACCTCGCACTTTCTATGTGGTAATCGAACTTTGATCTGTCACATACAAACTTGTAGTTCGGTTACCTCGCAACTTATACCAGATAACCGAACTTTAGTCTGTTAACATTTTGTGTTTGATGTAATCCCATGTTCAATTTTATTTGATAAGACAATATTCAGTTTAGCTAATAATGTGGTTTTCATTCATTAGGAACAAAGGGAAAACATCTAATCCCCACGTAGCCGAAGATTTGAGAACTCCAACACCTCGCGGTAGGATACATCTGGATTTCCGAAACCGTTGTACTAAAAATGCAAAACATGGAGGGGGATCATTACAGGAAGTCAATCAAGAGGTGATGGAGAATACAATTGATAATGTTATTGAAGAAGAGAATGATGATGAAGAAGAGCAAGGAAATGAAGACCAAGGAAATGAAGAGGTTGAACAACAAAGAGAACACGTTGAAAATGTAGAGGAAGAAGAACAAGGACATGGCAAAGAAAGAGAAGGACAAGAGGAAGAGAAGGATGATGAAGAAGAGGGAGAGGATGAAGAGGAAGAAGAGGAGGGAGAGGATGAAGAGGATGAAGAGGATGAAGTGGAGGAAGAGGAAGAAGAGCAAGAAATAGTTCCTGTTAAAGAGAAAAAGAAGCGGAAGCCTCCTTGTGATAGATACTCACATATTCCCCCTGATAATTTGTGTTTGCCACCAGTGAACCCAACTTATGGTACTCCAAATGATGGAGGGGCCACATTGTTTGGCTACAAACACTCATGGGCTGCGAAGATCTATGCGACAAAGGTATTCTTTAATTTCATTCTTAACTAACAAAACGATTTTTTTTGGGACATGTTTCGTCAAGTATTAATAGTGTTATGTTATTTTCGTAGGATCATAATGATGTAGTTCGTCTTATTCGTCGTCAAAAGGCGTCCAAATGGGATATTTCTTTGGAGTGTGACGATTTTCAAGCAAAGGTGAAACAGTGTGTGTTATGGAGAGTTATTGAGTATGCACATGTGGATTTTGATGTTGTTGCCGTATCCGCATTTCTCGAGAGGTATTATCCCGAGACATATACAATGCATCTTCCATTTGGCGAGATGGGAATTACTCCGGATGATTGCTCGAGAATAACCGGCTTACCAGTGGAAGGTAAATGTCTTCGAGAAGGCTACAACCCCTCGATGCATTATGAAACTCCTGAAGAATTGGCTCTAAAATGTCTAGGATGGGATGCAAGAAAGGCTCAATGTGAGTTTAGACGTTCTGTGAAGTCCCCTAAACGGGGCGATGAGTATAATCCAAGAGAGGTAAATGGAGCGTTCAAGAAGAAGGTGAAGAAATTCAAGTTGGTAAAGTTGAAGGAAGCATTTGGAGGGACAAGAAAGAATGTGGAGAAAGGAAAGTTGGTGATGGACCAGGAGACCCTTAGGCATCATGTCACCGCTTATTGGTTATATTAGCTAGGAACCGTCATTTTCCCCGACACTTCTGGAAATAGGGTGGATGCACATTATCTACAGCTTTTGGAGAATCTCGATGAGATTAACCAATACTCTTGGGCCACTGGGGTGCTTGCTTTTGTTCTAGTAGAGATGAGCAAAGGGTCGAGGATTAAGTCAACTCAAATTGGAGGTTACTTAACTCTTATTCAGGTAACTTTCTACATTGTTAGTTAGCAAATTATTCCCCAAAATTTTCTGCTTCCAAATCAATTTTCATGTATGTGGTTAATATTTTCGTATTTTCGCATAGGTTTGGATTTATGACTACTTCCTTCATTGGGATTGGCTAGGGAAAAGACACCTTATCCCTATGACGAACCTACAGCAGGAAAATGGTTGTTTTTGGACCCACAAAAGAAGTCTAAAAAAGAGCAGTTGACTTCGTTGAGGGAGAAATTGGATAAACTTACGGTGAACGATGTGGTATTTCACCCATACGCCCTACCCGATGATGTCTCTTTAGATGAAGAAGATCTGAATGGTTTCTCTACCGTCTCGGCTTACTATGGACCAATTTGGTATCCTAATGGCTACACAATATATAATTTAAGGAGAATACTAAGACAACTTTGTTGTGTCCAAATGGATCCCGACGTGGAGAATGCAAATTTCAATTGGTGGTTCAAGGAACAAAGAACACCGAGAAATATTTTGTTCCAAAACATGAACCAACTCCTACGGTAGGACATTGGAATGCACTTCGTAACTACTACTTACCTTTAGGTGATTGTGTACCTTGTGATGGAGATGTAAATGCATGTGATGAAGATTATATGGTGTTTTATCAAGAAATTAGTCATCCTTTTGTGATAAATAGAGAACAACAAGCTAAGACTGATAAGGCGAAGGGGAAGGCAAAGGAGAGGGAATCTAAGAGAGGTCAGAAGGAGATGCCTATTTGTGGAGAAGAAGCAAAAATGTTATGGGATAATGTGGTAAGAAAATGTCTTCTCTTATACTTCCTTGTTGTTTGAAAGTATTGGAAATATATTTACTTATGCTTAAAATTTGAATCAGGTGAAGAAGGGTACGAAATTGTTGAAGAAATGGATGGCTGAAATCCATAGTGGAGAGCCGATGTCGACTAAGGAACAAACCTACCTCTACGGCGAGTGGGAGGGTCTTATAACTAAAAGAATGATGGAGCCAAGTAGGTCTAAGCAATTGAAGAGGGGTCGACAACAAGGAGAATGTTCAAGTCGCGCCATGGAGGAAACCGGACGAGTAGATGAAACCCCAAGTGATGAGGAAGTTCCACCTAAAACTCGTGGTAAAAAAGGAAGTGGCAAAAGGGTGCGTCGCGGTGGTCATTAGTGATTTCGTATGGTTTTAGTGTCAAAAAACATCTTAGTTGTGGATTTCGTATGGTTTAATTTCATATGTTTGTGTATGTATAACAACTTTTATATTTGTTTTAGAACCTTGTTTGCGTTTTTAATTTTAATTGGGTTTGTGTTTTCAATTTTATATGGATGAAATTTTGAATACAGGTTGTTTTTCGGCCACCTGAAATTTTTACATAGCTAACCGAACTAAAAGTTCGGTTACCTCATTATTTACCATGTTAACCGAATTTTGTATTTCGGTTGGCTCGCAAATATTTATTTTCTAACCGAACTTTGAATTTTAAAATTTCAATGTTCTATATCTGACACAAAACATGTGTTCGGCAACCTGAATAATCATATGTGCTTACCGAACTATTATCTGTCAACTCAATAAAAAACTAAAATTAACTCGATAATGAATACCACACTTCAAAAAACATAGTATTAGATTGAAAAGCATACTTAGTTCCATTACATGTGTCATTTAATCATCCTCAAGTGAAATTTGACCTTCATGTACAATTTCGTCCGATTTCTCCAAAGCTTTCCACATCTCCATGTTATGCTCATACATAATACACCAACCCAACATTATATCGGAGTTAAATGCATGCCAATAAGAGTTTCCGGATATTGGAGGCAGTGGACAATCGGGTTTTAAACGAAGGCCTATAAAGTGGTTGTTGTTAGTCAATGCCATCACACATCTCCTTCGTTTAAGTTGCTCGACACATACGGTTGTTTTCGGGGTGAAGGTGAAACTAGCATACTTTGAGAAATAATGAACAACACAATTAAATGCCTCGGCGATTAAGTGTCCACATATCGGTATGCTCATCCAATAATCCGTTGTGATCGGATGGCCCCCATGAAGACGACGTTGATACTTAACAAATTGCTCATTGAGACTACCCACCCCATCGCACAACATTGTCTTGTAAAATGCCGGATTCTCCTTTAGTTTGGACAATAACCTTTGCCTTATATGAGTGATTGCACACCCATTATTTAGCTTGGCACCTTCGATGAAAGGCCCAAGTTGTTGATTGACAACATGAAAACCACAATTACCATCCGGAGGAACGTCGTCGGTGGATATAACGTATTCTCTAATGTGTAGAGGTAGCTCATTCAAATAGTCTTTATTTGGAGCCTCAAGCTTCACGTATAGGGAAGATGGTTGGATAGGGCAAATTGGAGACTTAAGCTTCACGTCGCCGGAACATGGTTGGCTTGGTTGTGATGGACACATCGTACATTTTTTCTTCAAATCCCGCTCACTTGTTTCGCCTTTCTCCTCAATACTCCTACCCCGTTTCTTGCTTTGCTCCAAGTACATTGCCACGGTATACTCATGGGCCGAAGGATCTCTAGTAAATGGGGTTTGCTCACTTTTCTTCTTACGTAACACCTTTGCATATTCTCTTAGTTGTTTTTTAGTTTCTTTTTTGCTTGGCCTACCTTTGCGTTTGCCTTTTGACGGTTCATAAACATTATCCGAAGTTTGTGGATATATGATTTTCCTCATGTCATCCCAAAATATTTGTTTTTGGAGCTTGTTCATGCCACGATACATCTCTAGTACGGTTCTACCCATTTCGTTATCACCAAACTCCTCTCCGGCTTCTTCTCCCTTTGGAGGAGGGATGAAACTTAGATGCTTCCAATATGGATCAATGTCGCTTAAAGGGATTACGCCATGCTCGTAGTTGATTATCATATGGCGACAAGGGAGTCCCATAGACTTCTTCATGTTACATACACACACCTCATCCCTCTTGGTTTCCCACTTATCAATCAACTCTACTTCTATAATCAACAACTTCATACATTGGCGAGATACGTTGTAATGGATTCCCTTGAACAATGGGTGGTTGGCATATTTTCCGGTCGTTTTGAATATACGGCTTTTTTGGAACTTCTCTTTAATTCTATCAATGTCGCGCTTGAAGTAATTCTCCATAGCATTCCACACGGTTACGAAAATAACAACACATCCAAAGAGATTCTTCTTCAACCGATGGTGAGCCGACTCTACTAAACTTGTCGCTTGATTTACCAAGTGTTTATATTGGTTGATATAGGCATTAACAAACCTCTCTTTGTGTGGTTCCAACCATTGGCGAAGAACATACGATACAACACCGGGATAATCGGGAGTATCCCAATGGGCGATAAACCCCGCAAGATTTAGATGATACTCTTCCTCGGTAAGAGACCAACACAATGATTCCCATTCACCGTTGAAAGCAACCCATTTAGCGTAATTTAGATCATAATGTTTTTCAACTTCCTCTTTTGCATCCGCTCTTTCATGTCCCGGTAGCATCTTAATCTCTTCATATCCTTTTTTCTTGGGTGGACAAATTGTTGGCTTGCACCTATTTATCAAATTACACCATATATGGAACGTACAAAGCATATTGTGTGCTAATGGAAACACTACCTCTATTGCATTCATCAATGCGACTTCATTGTCGGTGACTATAACCCCGGGAATATCATCACCTCGGAAAATTTCCTTAACTTGTTGTAGTGCCCAAATGTAACTAGGTTCTTGCTCGTCCCTTAAGAAACATCTGTCTGCTGACTGTATCTAAGGTCACTTTGTGGAATCAGGATGTGACCCATCGATAACATGCCAAGACCTCCAATTTCTTTCGGCGTGTAAAAAATTACAGGAGGGAATCTGCTAGGCATTTTTGAATTCAGCCCAATCTTGATACGGGTTTCAATTTTATTCTCACACTTGACCAGCAAATCCAGTAGTTCCTGTGTATGCACAGTTGCTTCCCTGAAATATGTCATAAGACCTATAAGAGCTGTATTCCACTTGTTAACAACTTTTGTGAATGTTGTTGACCCTGATGACATAAGGATCTGCCTGACACGATTTTCAAATACTTTCATATGCTCATCATCAACACATAAATATGCAACTGCAGTTCGTTCTTTTGTTTGTTCATTCTGCAGATTCCAGACTCCGTCCTTTGTATTGCTTAAAGCCTCTTGAGTCATTCTTATCTTTGGCAGTATCCGAACTTCAAATCCACACATGCTGAAGAGCAAATTTGGATTGTCCTTGCTGAATACAAAAACAAAACTGTTCTCCCACTCCAAAGTGGTGATACTTCGAGGAAGACGGTGTTTCATATCCCAGAAGACACTTTGCCCAAGGTTAACATCATGTTTCATGAGCCTCATTCTTGCATCTCTTGGCCAACACTTCTTATTGTTATACCCAACCATGTTCTCGTTGTTGGGATCAGGATGTTCAGTAAGATACTGCTGGATAAGGTCTCGTGCCTCTTTATGACTAAGTCGGAACAAAATGTCCACTCTATCTATGTATCGGGAATACAATTGGATTGGATGCCGTGTTTCAACTTTTGTATCCCAAAAAGTGATGAATTCGTTAGGCCTCTGAGGAGGGCCTGCAATTTCAGCATTAGTCCACCAATCTGCTTTTGACTTGACATAACGAAGAATCATGTTCTCAATTGGAACAGGTAGACCGGGCACCTTCCAAGGAATGTTAGCTTTCCAGCAACGCCATGCTTCACTAAGGTGCTGCAAGATAGTCTTGATATGTATATTCAAGGAAAGTTCATTATCCACGATCTACAGCGGAAAAAGGATGTCAATAGATAAAAGTAAAACGAATAGCAAATTTAGATGATATGACCATGAAAAGGGGCAAACAGATACCAGATAAACTCATATTAAATATGAGCCCTTACCAATTCAGGAAACCAAAGTCTGCAGCATATGATTACATCAGTGGCATCTCCTCCAACCCTGAATTGCAGAAAAAATCAGTAAATTTCTTTAGCACAGATACACATACAAAACAAGTGGAAATTGCTACCTAAAACTTCAAGACAATCAAACCTTGGGAAATGCTATATGGGAAAAACTCTTTCTGGATTCGAAATATACAACTAAAAGTAGCATTTGGGTTCCATTCGAAATTCAATTCCAACAATGGAGATGATTCAGTTGAATCACAGGGGAATAAACATCATAAACCCTAAGTGTTTATATAGCAATAAAAAAGCAAAAACAAGTTGTTACTTACTTTTCCATGAGTGGGAGATGAAGAAATTGATAAAGAAGCAGAAACAAGAAGAAACCAGCTGTTACTAATCATCAATTACCTTCTCTCACGAGATGAAGAAGTCAAAGAAAAATACCTTCTCTCACGATATATGAATCTAGAGAAATAGTGCTTTATGTTATTTGCCAGCAACTCATTTACTTTGTACCACCTCTTTTACATACAACCCTTTTTCTCTCAAAAAGAAAAAGAAAAAAGAACTCACAGCTTGGGGATATCCAGGTTTTGGCTGAGCACCTAGTTGTTGACTATAACCAGGATGGGAACCCTGTTGGGTACAAACATGAGAACTATTGGCAATAAGTTGTTTCTGTGCATTCCCTTCACTAGAAGCCACTGGGGCAGAATGATATGAAGGATATTTATCTCCCCACAATTTTGCATTTTGGATATGCACATTGACCAAATCATAATCCATATGATCCTGAGAATGCCAGCATTTGTATCAGCAATTTATAAATTAAAAAATAATACAACTATTTTTAAGACACAATAACATTTTTGAGTGATGCAATATGATTTATCATGGACACTGTTGAATGAGAAATAAGGAAAAGGGATGGTAGGCAATCTACTTTGCTAGTGTAAGGATATGATGGGCTTTCAATACACATGTTATTAAAGCCATGTTAAGATGAACAAGATAATCTAGTGAGTAAAGCACAGAACAGCTTATAAAAGATCAATGAGAAGATCAATTCCCCACCTTTAATAACATCAATGTATTACAAGTAATCAATAAATGCAAACCACAATGTAAAATGATAAACATACCAAAACATTATTGATATCCAAATCGCAGGGACTTTGACCTTGCAGTAAACGAGGAAGAACACTTCAGCGAGGTGTACGACGAGGCGTTGGGTGTAAACTATGGGTCCGGTCGTGGCGGAACCGCTTTGCTAGATAATACTACCTCCAAAAAAGAAAATATAATAGACACAAAATATATGATAAGGTAATAGACACAAAATAGAAGATTGGGCCTTCATATTCCTCATAAGAAGTCAGTTTAACTAGAAAATAAGGCTAAATGCAAGATTTACCCCTTTCCTAAGGTGGTACCTTGGCTAGCGAGGCATTGCCTAGGCAGCGCCTCTGGCAACATAGCTTTAGAGTTTCAAGAAAGCCCTAGAACTGGAAACTGATTTTCTCCGTGGATTTCCAAACAACCATTATACAGTCTTCTTTGTGCAGCACATAGACTCATTAAATTGTCATCTAACAAAGGGATTTTAAGAAGAAAAAAAAAGGTGTTGTGAACTGTCTTTTCTTAACTTAGCATGGCATAAAACAGCACCCAAACAGTCACGATGTATCATGCTATGACAACATGTGTATTTACATTAAAAAAAAATAAAAAAATGAGGGTTGTGTTAAAATTGTCATGCCCAAGCATTGCCAAAATGTGCTGTGATGTGCTTCTAACCATCATATTCTGTGGGTATAACTCCAAGTGTGACATGCTATTATGCAGCAGTGCACATTTATCACAAAATTAATGTCTTATAGTGTAAATTCTTTTGCTTAACAGTGTAGTATACCTGATGAAATATGAATGCGGTTTATCATGTCATAAATATAACAAACCTTGTGTTTATACATGAATACTATTGCACAATACATTTAACATCCATCCGCATAAGAATGAAGAAATCTCTAGATCATAAAGTATCTCTCTAAGTCGGATGGTAGTGCACATATCTCTAGGTATAAATGTAACAAGTGAAAAAAAGAGAAGCATGCCTTGATTCGTACTTACTATTTACACCTTTTCTTTTTTACCGCACCCCTAAACTTTAATTTGCTCTCTACATTCTTTTTACTGTGCATTAACCTGGAGATAGAAAATATCAGCTGGACATGGTTTAGCCACACAAAACTCTCTCTATCTCTCTCCTCTCTCCTCGAAAACTTACTATCCAGAAAATGGAAATCCAATCCTATCAATATTCGCCTAAAAACAAATCAACAAAAAGGTCGAAAAAGAAAATTATGATGAGACCGTAAGTCAAAGGATCAACAGTTGCAGAAACTCCATTAATTTATGTCTGTTTGCTCGTCTCTCCCTCTGCTAAAACATAAGGATGACAAGGAGCAATAGTCCGCTTCTCAAAAAGATCCCAAAAAGATCCATACAAACTCCATTATGTCTGTTTACTCTGTCTGCTAGAACATGAAATTAGGTTAAAATTTGTCATCAATTACAAAACAATGAATGAAGATGTAGAGACTGAGGAGATACAGATGATTTGTTTTAGTTTTTTTTTAAATTTTTTTTTTTTTTTTTTTTTTTTTGAAGATACACATTTTACCACCTTTATCCATGAATATGATGTACAGCAGCTCTGCAAATATATATGTCTGTTCAGTTCTTGCCGATTGATCTGTTTTCAATTTTCTTTTCAACATATTCACATATGATGAGATCCTGATACAGATCAGGAAAAGAAAATTAAGAATAGATCAAACGTAAAACGCATCGCCAGGAATTTAGCATCAACTGGACAGGGACGGAATATCAGAGGGGAAGAAGAAGAAGAAAGAAGTTTTCAGAAGAAGAAATACAAACAAAAAAGGGAGGACCTATTTTAATGAAAACCCTAACCACTTCAAAACAAAAATCAACGGTAAAGATTTGATAATCTCTCATGTTTAATCCCTAGAACTGGTGAAAGCACACGTGTCAGTTGCAGTTGTGATATTTATGTTCTGTACTTTTTTACTAAATTATCACTGTAAACATTAAAAAAGAGGTTAAAGTGAAATTTAGTTGATGGGGTTGTCACATCAAAAGACTTGACGGTAGTTTTTGTCTGGGGCCTTTGCTGACCGGATGGCCATTTTAGGAAACTAAGTCAGCCGTGTGATATCTTGTTTTCCAATAAAACAGTTTTATGTGCAGGGTGATCAGAGACTAAAATAGCTAATTTTAGAATGAATTGGACAAAGCTGAAGCTCATACTGGATTTGAAGAAATCGTCAGCAAAACAACTTGAACGGCTGAATTCTGTTGCTGTAGTGACTGTAGGGGATAGGTGCAGATTGCCTACATCCATCCAAATGACTTTTAAAGCAAAACATAACCCCAAATGTAACTCGAATTAAGAGGATGAAATGAGTCGGAAATTGAACTTTTTATTTTTAAAGAGTGACGCCATTCTAAGACAGTACAGAGTCCCACCAACAAATGGAGAAAAATTTAGTACCCAACTAATGAAAGAACAATCAGAGTTGGTCATCGGAAACAAAAACGGCTACCAAACAAACCACTGTATCAAATAACAACCTTGTTATCTCTTGACGATCCCACAGATAAGAACTACAATCAAGACACCGTCATTCATATCCTAGTTTCTGAATAGGCATGCTTTTAAGAATACATAGCAAACCAAGTTTAAATTAAAACAAATATTTTATTCACAAAAAATTAAAATAAAATGCAGCTTTCGAAGTCCCAGATTCTGTAGCTTAGGCTATCATATGATACAGTGCATTGTTCTTTCCCTTCTCTTTGACAATTTCTCGTATAAACCACACCAAACCAAAATCCTGCTATTATGCTAATGCCATGGCTAATTCTATAGTTAATATGCCATGACTAATTTTATAGTCATTTCAACTCATAAAGACAAGATGGCGAAGGAACTAACTTAAATTATTTTACTGACAAACATGTCTGAATCATGATGAGGGAGACACTACAATAACCTTCTTCTTTGGCGGTGGGTTTCCTCCTGAGATCATCACATATGAATAAAAACAAAGCATCGCCGCGCTGCCATTTTGGTAGACAAAACAAGATTTAAGTGAACACAAGTCCAGAGCGAAAATCCTGAGAAGACAAAATAATGAAACCAAATCTACTTGTACCTCACAATGGCATAGAACCCTGCTGGGAAAATTTTCTTTGTCTGTAAACAAAATACCAATTATCATTAACGCAGAGCTGTAGGTTTTTATAAGAGTTCAAAAACTAGTATGGGAATATAATGTACCAAAGAATAGTTATGAAAATGCTTCCAGAGAAGTGCCGCGGAAAGTGCTGCAAGATCAAGAAAGCCAATCAATGTGTTTAGCCCAAGGGAAAGGAAACCCAATAAGTGTGGCACTGAATTAACGATTTTGGTTCAATATTATCCACACTACAAAGATACCAACAACAAAAAAACAAAGCCAGAAGGTCAAAAAAACGAAGACAAGTAACATCGTGCTTTTGTTCTACTATTTTAACCCCTTGTGGCTCATCCAAATTATGTAAACATAATATTCACTTTCCAGGTTACTGAATCTAATGTATTGCCAGCTCATGAACATATCTACATCTATGAATAAGCACAAAAACAAAATACCTGCTTGGCCCAATATTAATGGTAAGCTGGATTTCCCTTGTCTCCAGACCTTTAAGCTTAACATGCTCAGAGCTAGCAAAGCACCTCCGTAAAGAATCCCCGTGGCTAGAGTCAAGGGATTTCTTGAAAATAGAAACCCCACAAATCCTCCACTTAAAACAAGGCCACCTGCAACCAGAAGCAGTTCATCATTAAAATAGAGAAGTGAAATATGTATAGATTATCACCAAAATCTCTACTATGTATAGATTACAGCACTATAACAGTCGTCTAGCCAGAAATATGCCATTCATCAAAGTAGAAGGTTGAATTAGCATCTTCACGTAAGAAGGATTCAGATATCGCAACGATCAACTCAATGGCTTTTGAACATAAGAATATAAAATAGTTTCGAACTTCTCGGATTAGTATCTGGCCATTGGAAAATTACAGCTGTATGGTTTAGAAATTGCTAAAATGCATATATTGAGAATTTAGGCGGAGGAGCATAATGAGCGCACAGGTGCAACTTAAAACTGACTAGACTGTGAGAGATGATACAGTCTGTTATTAGATAGTATTCAATATTCACCATACGAGCTTAAGAATGACAATCTCTGCAAGATGATGATAAGCATGAGAATTTGTTGACCAAAATGAGCAGAAACATATCCGACAGTATAATCGAGTTTCACTTTCATTAAATTTAAAGATGTTTAAATATGAATAATGATGATCTCCATACATATTAGAGGATCATTCAGGACATATATGACACGCCTATTACATATATCGTGTTTAAGAAAAACCACATGCTTATTCTACCATAGATTATATTTTTGATTTGCGGCAGAAATACACTTACCGAAAGGAATTCCAAAGCAGAAATCATGAATCTTTGCTGCCTTTATGGGCTCCTTGGTTTCTTGTTCTTGTAACTCCACATCCTTTCCTAATTGTCCATCTACTGGCTCTTCATTAGTAGGATGTGATCTAACTGACCCCTCTGCCTGCAACTTTGAATCACCAGCCGGAGAAGTCATTGTGGTTTTCATATCCAAACTAGAAGGTTCTACACTTCCCCGTTCAAGTTGCATAACAACTGAAGACTGAAAAAATAAAATAAAGAAATCTTCTTTACAAACCAAAATGCTATAAGAGTACACATTCAGTTGAAAAAAAAATAAATTACTATCTTCTGAGGCCAAAGGGCAATATATATTTAAAGAAAGAGGAAAAAAAAATACAACATTGTGACCCATAGCTGTAATTATAGATCAACCCTTTCATCACTATACTCCCAATTCCTACTCACATCGGACAACAATTGACAAAAAGCAGTTGAATATCAAACTTAAATGTTCAAAAGAATTGCTGAGAAGCATTAGTTCATCGAAGTAACAATGTATTTTTCCTTTACCTTATTAGTGCACTTGGGAAACAAATCCTAATTCCAAAGGCCCCATATATAATCCTAAGAGCATAAATGTTTGATTGTGATCAGCTAAGTCGCTAAGTTTGCACAATATCCAAAATTCAGTATCTAAAGTAACCAGTTTTGGTCAAACATATGAAATTCATTGGACATGGATTATCCCAAATTAGAGAAAATGATAGATGGGTCATACAATCAGGGATTGGGTAGGTTTTCACATCAATCTTAAAACCCTAACAATTAAAAATAAATAAAAAAATTCTCCTTTCATTTTGACAAAAAAAAAACAAAAAAAACAAACAATAATTAATCTTCCTGTCAATTTGAACTTACTTTAGATGGACGAACAGGTAATGAGACCATGAATCGATTACGTTGATGAAGATTGAGTTTCCGATTCATTGAAGAAAAACATGATATCTGAGATAGATTTGTGGTGGTTGCCATCTTTGGGAAGAAAGAAGATCTTCAACAACTCCTTCCTCTAGAGTTTGAGTCAGTCTTCCCTTCTCTCTAATAAGTTTTTCTAAGACTAAAAATTGTAACCAGCAGAAGTAGAAGGAGAATGTCTGTCTGGATGGACAGTTTAAAACCATTTCGCTGTACTACCCGTTCAGGCTGGCATTAAAAAAGTAAAAATAAATAAATAAGGTCCTACCGGGAGTCGAACCCAGGTCGCAGGATTCAAAGTCCTGAGTGCTAACCACTACACCATAGAACCAATTCGTTGACGGTGTTGACACTTTTAATATAATATAAGGAGAGTGGTTTGATGATGTAACATCTTTTGTTGACCTTAAACATGGTTATATCAGGAGATTCAGGACTGAATTCAGCTAATGTGACACAAGTTGTTATACAATTTCTGAAAGTCAAGACTCCAGGTTCATCCATATCCTGTGTATTGTAAAACAATTTATCTTCAATGGGGTAACTCTAGTCATATATGCACAGATTACTAAGATAAATTGCTCTACAGAGTTCACTGAAAATGGTTGAAACATATAAAACTAACATTTTCAGACGAATATCCCACTGCGCTTTACATTCTCTGTCTTGCCTTTCAGTAGTACTGATGGACAGAAACGGATAATGTAAGATCCTCAATAGAAGTCAGGGTGTAAATCTTCTTCCACCTTTTGATCATTAAATTGCATCTCCAAGAGATTTTCTCTCCAATTCTGGAAAGGATTTTCAGTTGACTTTTCATCCCTGCCTTTGAACAAGTAGTCATTGTCTTCCTCTTCGTCGGTTAAGTATTCAGCCCATTTTGATGCTCCTTTGGCTGTTTCTGCCTGAAATGTTATCTCTGGCTTATTCTTTTGGAAAACTTCATTGCAAGTGACTTTGTTGCTACGCAGATTGGTTGTTTCTGTCTGAAATGTCATCTTTGGCTTACTAACATTCTTTTCGAATATATCCTTATAAGTGACTTCGTTGCTGCATAGCTTCGACGTACCTGAATGTTTGACAAATGCAATGTATAAGATGTTGTTGGCTAAGGTCTGAACCGAATGGAAGTGTTAAGGACATTAGTATGTGTAATAAGGGAGAATTAACAACATAACAATGGAAAAGGTGAAAGATCTATGTCTTGATGAATTGCCAATTTGATCTCACAGAGCAATCAACAAAATTGGGCTAATGCCATTGATTAGATTAATCAATCATAAATACTGAACAGATTCAGTGGAAGCAGCTGAGTAAGAAAAAGAAATCTATTGTAAGAACAAATTAATTGGTTCACCTTTGGTTCTGATAGGAATGCCTCTCTTTTCCGATGATGAAACAGGATTGGAAGACTTGACTGCTCCGGATCTTCTCAATCCAAGCGAGTGGTTCTTAAGTTTAGGCCTCTTAAAGATCTCTTTCGGCAGCTCTGTCACAAACTCAGGCTCCGATTCACATCCTACATAAGTAAAGGAAACATTATTAAGAACACGAAAATGTATATCCAAAATTGGGGTTGCACTATTCCAAAGAAGTAAATCAAACTCAATTATCGGACTAACCATGAAATAGATGAAAAAAGTTCAAAGCAAGTGTTTGCATTTCTCATAGGCTACAGGATTACGTGCCACTGAGATACTACATAGATATGCTTTCCTTAAGGTGCTGCTTCTGTCGGTGCCTTAGAATTGAAACAAAAAATAGACTGTCTGGAGCAATATTAACATATAACTTTGAGTACTGAGAGATGTATTTACATGCAATTAGGGTACTCCCCATAATAACCTTATTAACCAACTACATACAGGAAGTCAGGAAGAGCTACAAAAGAAGATCAATTTAACATTCATTTCGTGGCTTCAGAATTTATCGCTAGCCTGCAACATTCTCATTTGACTATTTCAAAACACTAGTTTTGCAGCTTTTGCCTTTTTCTAGCTACGCGTACACTGGAAAACTCATACAAGTGCATACAGCTAGAGTTTTAAGACTAGAGAGACATCAAACTCAACGCAAACCAATAGGAAAAGATGCCTTTTTTCTGAAAACATTCTAAAGACCAAAAACTTCCACCTCCTAGGTTCCCATCTTGTTGAACAAGAAAATAGAGTTTCAGCACCTGCCTTGGTTAATCTTTCCAATTCAATTAACCCAGCCGATTCTTCTTTTCTTGTTCACTCAAAACCATTACAAATTTTTGATAGAAAAAACAACTTGTTACCATAAATACATCCAAAAATGAGATGGTCATAAGATAACATGAAAGACTCAAAGAGCAGGAGGTATGAAGGGTCATATTTCAATTTCTCTAAACCTCATTACACCAGCATTGATGTAAACTACTAACTCGCTTCATTTCCCATTTCCACCCGCTGTGATAATATCTCTAACATCTCGGCTAGAAGCTATTGGGAGACTCTTCATTAACATAAAACGAACACCATGCACTCAAGTGGTTTTTTTATGATGAAACACTCAAATGGTTCTTATTTGGGTCTTCTACTGGAAAGGAGTAAAGTAGCACACACCTAAATCCCATCTCCACTAGAGTACTAGACCACTTACAGTGTACAGAACATTGTTCTGCAGTGCAATTTTTAGAGTACTAAATCCCACTGTGTTTAAAAGACCCATACAAAGTGCATACAGGTAGAGCTTTATAACTAGTGATAGAAATCAGACTCAATGCAGAACCAATACGAAAATATGCCTTTGTACTGAGAACATTCAAAAGAATGAAAACTACCGCCTCCCAGTCACTATTTTGAACAAGCAAATAATAAGAGTCTCAGTACTTTCCTTGGTTAATCTTTCACATTTTGTTGACCCTAAAGGCAGGCGATTCTTCTTCTCTTATTCACTAAAAAGTCAAAACCATACAAGTTATAATATAAAGAACAAATAGTTACCACAAATACATTCATAACAAGATGGTCTAAGATGACATGAAAGGTTGAAAGAGAAAGAGGTATGAAAGGTCAGATTAGGATTTCTCTAAACCTCAATATACCAACATTGATGTTAATTACTAACTCCTTTCACTTGTCATTTCCACCCGAAGTGATAATTATCCCAAACATCTCAGGCAAAAGCTATTAGAAGGCTCTTAGTTAACTCAAAACAAGCACCATGCACTCTAAATGGCTAAATCCCATCTCTAGTAAACCGCTTACAGTGGACATAACATTGTTCTGCAGGGGAATTTATTTCAGTATTATAAACTCTTTTAATAGCCAAAATGAAATCATAATCATAAAGTTTGCAATTCAGATATTCCAACTTGCAAATTCACAATCAATTTCGTAAAAATGAATCTAGAGTTAAGATCGAAAACCCTAAGTTCAATATTACTGACCTTTATCTTGACCATCTTCACTAGTTTCAATTTCAGGCTCCAAATACTCACTCCAATCATTCCTTCTCTTTCCCAAGCATCCATTACCATTACCCTGAGAACTCTCATTCTCATAATTACCAATAGCCGCTTCAATTAGGGTTTGTTTATGGTTCTGATCATTAAATTGCCTAGACATATTGAAATCCTGAACAAATAATCTAACATCTTTAGCGAGAAATGCCTCATAAAAAACCTTACGCACTGATTGTTTTTCATTGCAAACAACACAATTCCATTTATTACTACTCTTCTTCTTCTGTTTAACTTGCATCGTTAAACACTCGTAACATTGTAGAGCGACGAAGGAGATCGTCGACATTTTGATTCTTAATTTCTTGATTTCCAAATTTTAGGGTAAAGACCAAGGATTTTAAGTTTCAAAATGAACAAAAATGATAGGAACCTGTTACTAATCACACATGACCCTAATACTAACACAAACCATAGTAACCAGTTGATCCGTTGATTGGAGATCAGCCGCCTCAATAAGCAGAGCTTATAATTCCAACCCTAAAACAAACTACGGATTTACAATAAACATTACTTGGAAAGCAAGGAAGTACCCTAAACTAATTACTAAAAGCACCCATACACTAAATTGGTGTTGGTATCCCAACATCCCCAACCCCATGAGAAACAACTTGTCCTCAAGTTTGTATCACCAAAACTAAAAAGTGCTCCGCATTCTGCAACTGTGTGCCAAGGTGGTTTCCATAATCTCGATAAGCTAGACCCGTAGAACAAAACAATTAATCCAATTAAGTCGCGTATTTGGTCTTCAATTTCGAGACATACTCGTGTCGGCAACAACTTTCTTGGCGCAGAGGTTAAACTGTTTATCTTGTGCGCGAAATGAGTGTATTGAAACATTTCATTTTCTGGAGCAGCGCAAACGACTTGAATGTTGGCATTTTTGTTGGACATAGGAATCATTATGACTTGGGCAGCTGCAACATTAGGTGGCAATTCTGATCTGAAATATTCCTTGTCTCTAAGTGTATTTGTACCCTCGAGCATACACCATCGTTGGCATCTTTAACAAATGTAATCAAATTCACAAGCCACATATATAATCCACACACAGACAACTGGACAAAATTCGCATTGAACCCTTTTCCACGATCAAATATCATATGAGTATATGCGAGACAAGGGTAACAATAATTCTCACCTCGAAGTACATATTCGGCGATAAATGCAAGAGAGTTCACATGGCATCCCTGTCCCTGTTCAGAAATTAACTGACATTTTTCTTGCGTCATGTAATTGTTAGAGCATTGCTCGGTCGAACTCGCAAGCGTTGCTATCTCAAGCTTGTTGTCAAGTTTAGTTGCCAAAACTATAAGTCTTGATTTCTAGTCTACTTATAGCTAAGTCTCGGACTAGGATAGAAAGTGTAGTTGAGCTCTAGACTCCACGGCGTTCATCATGCAAAGACGAAGAACTACTCAAGGAACTGGTGGATCTTCATCGACAAAAAGGTATGTGGAGACTTGAACTTATCGATCACTCAAAAGTCTATCTACTCTATCTCCTATATTGAGACAAAAGTTGTATTGCTATATAGACTTCGATTATACACATTTGCTATTTCGAACCGAGTTTATCCGGTTATCTATTTCTCGAAATATGTGTTGGTAAGCTTTCGCTTTGGCCAAGTTCATCTTTACAAGTGACGAAAGTCATGTTGATTATTTCAATATCTTGAAAATTGCTTTGATGAAGAATAGTGTGTGAATAACCTCTATTTAACATCCTCTAAGAATGTTTCAATGATTGAAATAAAGAGTTTATAACATGTAACCATCTTTGGATATAAGCATATAATGTGTTCGCGCATTAGTGTATAAGTCCAAAACCGGGAACCAAATGTATGCATACTTGTGTGTGTACTAAATGGTTGATGGAGACTGGGTAAGTATGCGTACCTGTACGCATACTGGCGGAAGTTCACAACCGTGAATTTCTGCTGAGTTTGGAAATCAAAACCAACTCAATACGGTTACCTAAGTATGCGTACCCGTACGCACACTGGCGGAAAGTTCACGCCCGTGAATTTCTGCTGAGTTTGGAAACCAAAACAAACTCAAATCCGGTTACTTAAGTACGCATACCTGTACGCATACTTAAGTGTGTTACTTTCTAAAATTTGTTTATTCGTTAACTAAAACTTATATAAACAAAGGAATGCATATTTGCAAACCGTGGCTATAAAGTTCATGAATCGATTCGAGTGAATCAAAACCGATTTTGCTTTGACTGTGTCTTGTATACTTCTATAAGATCTAAGCAATTGAACAACTCTTGAACTAGTTCATTTAAGTCATTTGGACTAGTTATGGTGAAGATGAATAAGGTTGATATGAAAGTGCTCATATGGCTAACCAATTGTTAACTACTGTTGAACCAAATAAGTGTACACGTTTAGGTACTACTCAAACCTAAATGACGTATATTTCATTTGTGTATAACAAGCTAAGTTCGATCTAACGGTTGGAAGATATTAGCTTGAATCTAATCAGGTTTTCATCTAATGGTGAATATTGAATGCTTTGTTACCAAGGTAACTTAGATTGCAAACCCTGATTTGGAGACTATATAAAGGAGAACTTTGGCAACTGGGAAACCTAATCCCCACACCTCCTGTGTGATACTAGTTGTATAAGCTAGAGTCGATTATCCTTTAACCTTAGGTTTCTACCGAGACCATTTAGGTTAACGACTTAAAGACTTCATTGGGATTGTGAAGCAAAACCCAACTATTTTCTTTGTAGTTGCGTGATCTGATCTTGCTGTTTCTATCATGATTGACTGCAATTGTAAGATTGGATTGAGATTAATTTCTCCGATAGGCAATATAGAAAAGTAGTCACAAACATCTTCGTCTCATCGTTTGTGATTCCGCAATATCTTGTTTCGCTAGTCGATTAAGATTATTGTGAGGTGATTGATAATTCTATGCTGTTCTTCGGGAATATAAGTTCGGGTTATCGATTGGTTCCCGTTCAACTTGATTTATCAAAAGACAGAACAAAACTTGTAGGTATTTCTATGGGAGACAGATTTATCTATTCTTGTAGACTTTTCTGTGTGATACAGATTTGTGTATTGAAGTCTTCGAATTTGGGTCTTAGCAACTCTTAGTTGTGGGTGAGATCAGCTAAGGGAATCAAGTGCATAGTATCCTGCTGGGATCAGAGACGTAAGGAACTCAACTGTACCATGAATCAGTGTGAGATTGATTGGGGTTCAACTACAGTCTAGACCGAAGTTAGTTTGTAGTAGGCTAGTGTCTGTAGCGGCTTAATAAAGTGTGGTGTTCAATCTGGACTAGGTCCCAGGGTTTTTCTTCATTTTCGGTTTCCTCGTTAACAAAACTTATGGTGTCTGTGTTATTTCTTTTCCGCATTATATTTTGTTATATAATTGAAATATCACAGGTTGTGCATTTGCATCGATCAAATGGTAAATCCAACCTTTGCTTGTTGATTGAAATTGATTGATCCTTGAACATTGGTCTTTGGTACCGTTCAAGTTTATTTCTCTTGTATTCAATCAGACTTGCGGATTTCTATTTGTTTGAGTTGGGATTGAATCGAGAAATTGAGATATAACTCTTTGATATACTTTTTATTAAGATTGAGTCTGACTGTCTAGTTGATTCTCTTAAAAGTATATTGGAGTTAGTCCATACAGATTGCTAAGCGGAATATTGGGTGAGGTTGTTAACCCCCGCTTTTTCAATTGGTATCAGAGCAGGCAAACATGGTTAAAGATCTTATAAGTCTGTGTTTGTAGTGATCTGACTCTATGGACAGCAGAAATCTCTCTGATAAACGTGTCACCAGAAACAAAAGTTCTGTTTCGACAATGTCTATTAAAGAGAAAGATTCGTCAATCTCAAATATAGATGAACCTAGTGTTCTGACAAGACAGACAAACACTGACATGTGTTATCCCGATTACCCTTCAAAAGAGTCTATCTCCGTTAATGAAAGGGAATCAGCTGAAGAGAGTAAACTGATTCTAAATCTTGTTAGAACCAAGTTGATTGATTTAATCGGTTGAAAAACAATGTCAATGTTCTTCTTGGTATAGTAACAGACTGTGACTCTAAAGGAAAACTCCTTGCAAAGAAAATGCTGAAGTTCAGTCTTCACGTATCGTACTTGAGGAAAGCCTCAAAAAGGATGATTTGGAAATCGAACATCGCTTGAGTAAACTCTCGATTCAAGGATGTTCCAAAAATTCTACTGTACCATCTACTTCTGTCACAACTGAAAGAGTTCCAGTTTCATAAGTAAAACCGGAATCCCTTCCTATTGGAAAAGATGTTCAAATAGCCTCCTCTAATCAAGGATGTTCCACATCACATGGAAGGAAAAAGTCTCCAAACAATGATGTTAAGTCTGTACTATCTAATCACCCTCGTGATCAGAAAGTATGTCTCTTTTGTGACTCAAAAGGGACTGTTAAGCAAAAGAGAAACTCTAGGTTGAATAAAAATTCCTTTGTTCGACTTCAACACACCTAAGACTTAATCCTTAAAGGTGTAACTGACATTCGTATGTCTAAACCAATTGGTTTCAGTGCTCACCCTGTGTATTCTACCAGGAAAGTCAGTTCGATGAGTTCCTTAAATATTCAGAAGCATAACAGACGATTCAACAAAAATCGTCTAAGAAAAGATCAGAAATCTTTTTCTGTCAAAAAGGGAGATAATGTTACGTTTGATGTGAACAGAGTGTCAGAAGAAGGGAGCAAAAATGATGATATGAGAAATAACCTAAAGGTGATAATTGAAGGTTATAAAGAAATCGTCAACAGGCTGTGAACCGCCTCTAGTCAAAATTCTTCAGGTAAGAACTCAAACTATGTCTCATATTTTGATGACAGTAAGTTTTATGATAATTTCTCACATCAAAAGGGATTCTTTCCTAGATCTGAAAGGAAAAAGAGACTCAACCGTGAACACCGTTCATGCAATGAGCTTAGTGCTCATCCTTGTGCTAATTAATCACAAAGGTTGAGAACTTACTCATAAAAATCCTGTTGAGTAAGTTGTGTTAATAATCAGGTATACCTTTGGAAAAATTGCTACCTGGTTAGTTGAGCTATTTTCTTATCGTCCATAGGTAAACTACTGCCCACAGTCAACTTTGTTTAAGTATTGGTTGTGTCTGAAGATGTTTGTTAGAGGATAGCTCGGTTGAACCCACCAAACGTTGGTATGTCAAGTTTGGTTGTCATATTTTAGTGAATCAAAACTCATTTAAAGAGTCGATTGATTACATACTAGAGTCAACTTCGTATAGGTTAGCTTGAAAGTGTTAGGATATGAGACTTACAAGTATTACATGAAGACTTGAAGAATGTGAAGAAGTATGGAGCTACAACGACAACATCATCCTTTCTCTTGAGGTTAGTAATATTTGACTTGAACTGTTTCTTTCCCTAACGTATCTTTTAAGTCGTGCATATTGAAAACATAACTGCGAAGCTGTGTATGAAACTCTAGTTAGACATAGTATTAAGGAATACAATACGAGGTTTATTACTTAACCATTAAACTTTGTATATAAGACATCGACATGATCATATGAATGCTATTGTGATTATGTATGGGTATGAGTGAAGATTTCATCCTAGGAAACAATGTTTTACATTCGTTTAAAGGAAGTAAGTTCATAAACTTGTTTTGTGAATCGAAAGGGAAATCGCTAGGCTTATTGGTATTATTATTCATTGCAAATCTATTTTGAATTACCAATATGTGTGTTTAGTATAACCGCTCATAAACTTGTTTATGTATCTTGGTAAAACTATTCACAAGGCCTGACTTATGTATTGGTATGAATTTTATTAGTGAAACCTAGGGGTGTCAACGGATAAAAATCCGTCGGATATTGACAAATCCGATAAGGTTAAGGTTAAGTCTTATCGTAAATCCTATATCCAATAAAATCCGACGGAATCCAAAAATCCCAATCCGATTCCGTTAGGCTAAGTTATTGGATATCGGATTTTTTACCAATAAAATCCGGTTTCTGGGAAGAAAAAAAATAAAACTGCAAAACATAGTCCAATACTTCAATTCAGTTCTAAAAATGTCTTCTTCTGTCTTTATACACATTCAAAATGTTCTAAAGCAAAGTTCAATTCAGTCACTCAGTCTCACACATTAAAAGAAAGTACAAAGACAACCAACAAAAGTAACAAAGAAATGCAGAAGAACATGCAACAAAAGAAATAAATTGTCAATGGGAGATGGCAGACTGCTAGTGCTCTTGCTTGGCTGCTTGCATGTTGCATCAACTTCAGTCTTCCCATATCTGCATAGTACACAAACATTCAAGTCAGAGTAAGAGAAGAGACCATTTAACAAAGATGAAGACAGTAAGTACAATCTAAAAGAACTACACATTTCATACCAAAATCAATAATACGGAGGAAAGAAAAACAAGGGAGAGGTGTTTTGATGGTGTTAGTCTTCCATACAGTAGCAATGTTTGGCCAATTGTTCAAAGGAACCAAACTCTAGCTAAAAAAATTATTTGATGTTAGGCATTGAACTCTAGAAATGTTTGGCCAATTCCATACAGTAGCAGTGTTTCACTAAGCTAAAAAAATTATTTTATTCTACTTCTCCTCCTTGAATTATTCAAAGGAACCAAACTATTCAACGCCACTGCAATGTTTGGCCAATTCAATAATTCAAAGAAACCATACTCTATTGTCAGTAAAAAATCTCCCAAAATTCAAACGAGATTCATCAGAATTAACCCAATTATACCCAATTCAAACAAGATTCATCGGTAAACATACCATAAAAAATTAAAAATTAATCATCAAAAAACTAAATGAAATCTGCAGAATATGTTATTAACTTGACACAATCAATCATGATGCAATCAATTTGGGAACAAAAGCAAAACCTAATTTCGAAATTCTCCTAGAAACCCAAATCTCAGAAACATCAATCATCTCAACTTCAATATAATGAACAAAAACATCATGCATGAGTTGATTTAACAAAAATAAACAAAGGGTTTAGATTACTTACTTGTTTTCTGAATGAAAAACTAATGTTCTCGGACCTGACCTAAAATCAAAAACAGCACCATCTCAAATTGATTCTCACGATTCAATCTGTTATCTGTCTATATCTCACGATTCAATATGTCTTGGTGATTATCAAACTCTCTCTATCGATCTACCTATCTGTGAAACTGTGACTCTTTGGATATCTCTCTGATTCTCTCTATCAATCTCTTTCTGTTGAGAAGACAAGAGAAACAAATGTTAAAGAGAGAGGCTTATCTTATCGACATCTAATACCTAGGGGTGGAAAATACTAATATGTCCCAAGGCTTATCGGATATCGGAACTAAACCTATCGGATACAGCCTCATCCGGTTCCGTTACGATAAGGAGGTAAATTTCGATAAGTAATCCGATTCCGAAATCTGATACATCGGATTAAATCTTATAGGATGTCGAATTTCCGGAATCGAATCTCGGATTTCAGACATATATTGACAGCCCTAGTGAAACCGATCTTAAGTAATCACTCAAGATGGTATGATTGATGCCTTGTAAATAACAACTTTTATCTAGTCTTTGGGGAACCGATCCTAGTAAGAGGTGCAACAAATTTGCAAGAGGGAATCGATCCTTGTAAGAGGTGCAACACGTTTTTAGTAGATGGGGGAACCGATCCTATGAACATGTGCAACAAGTTTGTAGTTTTGGGGGCACCGATCCTATAGACATGTGCAACCGAATACAGTTAGTTACCATAAGTTGTGGGAAACCGATCCTAGTACCTAGTCAACGGAATTTTGGTAACTAGTGTGACTATGCATAGTACTCACATGGAGGTAGAACCGAACTTGTTTTGGTAGAACCGAGAAACCCATAATTGGTGATTTGATAGGATAATCAATCACATAGTTCTTGGAAATCATACGAACAAATTCTAAACTTGTTTGGAAGTGTGGCAAATCGTTTCCAAGATTGTAAGTATGAAAAATGACTTACAAAGTAAAAGATGTTGACATACTTTGAACATGTGCAGTAACTCTTATCATTAATTTTTAAAAGATATTCCTTAATAACTAAAGGAGAATCCCAGGATCGAAATAAATTGAGAATCTTTTATTTAAGGTTTCTTAGTTTTTATATGCTATTTAATCTCCATCAATTAAATGCATATCTTTAGAAAATAATAATTAGTAATGTGCATTTATTGATTATAGATTTTTCTATTGGGATTTCGGTCAATATTTGGACAGTGCATTTCCAGGAATTATGAAAACCGATTTTGTGTTTATTGAATATCTTTGAGAATATTCGGTTTTGGAAATTCCTTGGTGTCCAAACTTCCTTGTCTATAAATATTGAAGTTTTCATTTCTAGTAAACTAATCCCCAGAGCCAGCAAAATTACCTAGTTGTGTTGTTACTGGTGGAGCCGCCTATTCGGAGAGGAAAGTAACCTAATTAGGCGAAATCTCTTACGACCGCTCAGTTTAAAGACTTCTTTAGGATTGAGAAGCTCTATTAGTACCGTTGGTGGGAAACTAGATAATTGCGGTTTATTATTAGTTTTCGATTGATTTGATTGACTAACAGTTGTTAAACTTTGATTGCACCTAGTTTGTTTATGCTTGAGAATATTCTCTTCTGATATAAGATTCACTCAAACTAGATCGAAGTTTCGACGGGGATCTTTAGACTGTTTGTAGATCAAAATATGTCTTGTGATAATCCATTGTTAACAGATTCCGTTCTGTGTGTGATTGATCACAAGAGATTTAAGTTGATTGTGTGCAGGTGTTTATTGAAGATCTAAGAAGATTTGAAGACAAAGAAGATTTCTGATTTGGGTTCATAATCTTTGGTGTGCACAATATTTATTTCGGGTAAAGAGGATCCAACTATAATCGGTTTATCTTTGTGATAGATTGGATTGATTAGTTGAGTAGATCG
>JAJJMB010003726.1:4548661-4568705 GCA_023531105.1 Papaver atlanticum | reverse complement strand
TCTTTCCTATTAGGATTAACTGTTTTCTCTAGAATACGCTTAATTTCCCTATTGGAAACCTCTACCTGACCACTAGTCTGTGGGTGATATGGGGTAGCTACTTTATGGGTAATACCATATTGTTTCATTAAAAGAGCAAACGGTCTATTACAAAAGTGTGAACCTCCATCACTAATTATAGCTCGCGGCGTACCGAAACGTGTATGTATATTTTCTTTCAAAAACTGGACTACGACCTTGTGGTCATTTGTTCTACACGGAACCGCCTCAACCCACTTGGACACATAGTCTACAGCGACAAGTATGTAAAGATAACCAAAAGAATTAGGAAATGGACCCATAAAATTAATGCCCCACACATCAAAGATCTCAATCACTAAAATAGGGTTCAAAGGCATCATATTTCTACGGGAAATGGTTCCTAACCTCTGGAAACGCTCACAAGAAACACAATGACTATGGGAGTCTTTAAACAACGAAGGCCAGTAAAATCCACACTGCAATATCTTAGCAGCAGTCTTTTTAGCACTAAAATGACCCCCACATGCATGTTCATGACAAAAGGAGATAATACTGGACTGGTCACTCTCAGGTATACATCTCCTAATAATCTGGTCTGGACAATACTTAAACAGATAAGGATCGTCCCAAAAGAAATGCTTAACCTCGGCTAAAAACCTAGAACGATCTTGTTTACCCCAATGTGGAGGCATTCGACCAGTAACAAGATAATTCACTATATGTGCATACCAAGGTGATTGGGAAACAGAGACCAATTGTTCATCAGGAAAGCTATTCCTTATAGGAAGGGAATCATTAGAATGATCAACAACTAGCCTAGACAAGTGATCTGCTACTACATTTTCTGCACCCTTTTTGTCTCTAATGTCTAGAGAAAATTCTTGCAGCAAGAGGATCCATCTAATCAATCTAGGTTTAGTCTATTTCTTAGACAAAAGGTATTTCAAAGCAGCATGATCGGTATAGATTACGACCTTAGAATCTAGTAGATAGGATCTAAACTTATCCAAGGAAAACACGATGGCTAATAGTTCCTTCTCGGTAGTTGTATAATTCAGTTGGGCATCATTCAGAGTTTTGCTAGCATAGTAAATCACATGAAGTGATTTGTTTTCTCGCTGTCCTAACACAACGCCTATAGCATAATCTGAAGCATCACACATAATCTCAAAGGGTAGGTTCCAGTTAGGTGCCTGGACTATGGGGGTGGTAGTGAGTAAACTCTTAAGCTTCTCAAAAGCTTCTAAACACGCATCATCAAAGACAAACTTAACATCTTTTGCAAGCAAATTGCAAAGAGGTCTAGAAATCAAGCTAAAATCCTTAATGAATCGACGATAAAATCCTGCATTCCCTAGGAATGACCTAATATCTTTTACGGTTTTTGGGACCTGTAAAGTCTTAATAAGGTCAACTTTGGCTTTGTCTACCTCTATACCCTTAGATGATACGATGTGCCCTAACACAATTCCTGATTTAACCATAAAATGACATTTTTCCCAATTAAGCACTAAATTCTTTTCCTTACACCTAGTCAACACTAATGTCAAATGATGTAAGCACTCATCGAAAGATGAACCAAACACTGAAAAATCATCCATAAAGACCTCTAAAAACCGTTCTACCATATCAGAAAATATGCTCATCATGCAACGCTGAAAGGTCGCAGGGGCATTACATAGCCCGAAAGGCATGCGTCTATACGCAAAGGTACCAAAGGGACAGGTAAAGGTGGTTTTCTCTTGGTCTTCTTGGGCAATAACAATCTGATTATATCCGGAGTAGCCATCTAAGAAGCAATAATGACTATGTCTAGCTAATCGCTCTAGCATTTGGTCGATAAAAGGAAGGGGAAAGTGATCCTTCCTTGTGACCTTGTTCAATTTCCTATAGTCAATACAGACACGCCATCCCGTGGTCACTCGGGTTGGGATTAACTCGTTATTATCATTCTGGACTACAGTGATACCTGATTTCTTGGGGACAACCTGAACGGGGCTGACCCACTAACTGTCTGAAATTGGGTAGATAATACCCGCATCTAACAACTTAAGCACCTCTTTTCGAACTACCTCTTTAATGTTAGGGTTCAGTCGACGTTGCATCTCCCTAGAAGGTTTGGAGTCTTCCTCTAAATGAATCTGATGCATACACACAGTAGGACTTATACCCTTAATGTCTGCTATAGTCCACCCTAAAGCTTCCTTATTATCTTGAAGTACATTCACTAGCCTACTTTCCTGATCACTATCCAAATCGGAAGCTACAATCACAGGTAAAGTCTCAGATGGCCCTAAAAACACATACTTAAGAGTGCCGGGTAGTGGTTTAAGGTCCAACTTAGGAGGCTCTTCTAAAGAAGGAATTAAGGTAGTCTCAGAAGATGGTAATTGTTCGAACCTAGCTTTCCAACTATTAGTGTCTAACACAGGGGTAAAATCTAACAGTGAATTCACTTCTTCAATAGTGCTATCGTCGTCAAAATCTAAACCAAAATGGAATAGACAACTTTCTGATGGGGCTTTAGACAAAATGTTTGGTAATGACTCCTGAACTAAGGCTTCTATCATGTTCACCTCTTCAACACATGTGTCATCTAGCTCATAAGGTAGCTTACTGACATTAAAAATGTTCATCTCCATAGTCATATTACCAAAAGACAAATTCATCACACCATTTTGACAGTTAATGATCGCATTAGACGTAGCTAAAAATGGGCGACCTAAAATCACAGGTATCTGGTTCTCTAGGTCAGGGATAGGTTGGGTATCTAGCACAACAAAATCCACTGGATAAATAAACTTGTCGACCTCAATGAGAACATCCTCGATAACACCTCGAGGAATTTTAACGGACCTATCACCTAACTGTAGTGTCATCTGAGTAGGTTTCATTTCACCAAGTCCTAGCTGTAAATACACATGGTACGGCAGTAAGTTCACACTGGCTCCTAAGTCAAGTAAAGCTTTTTTTGCCCGGAATTTACCTATTGTACAAGCAATGGTAGGGGAACCTGGGTCTTTGTACTTTGGAGTTGTGGTGTTCTGAATGATTGAACTTACGTGACTAGATAAAAAGGCTTTCTTATGGACGCTAAGTTTTCGCTTTCGCGTACACATATCCTTAAGGAACTTGGCATAAGCAGGAATTTTCCTAATTGCATCTAATAAAGGAAGGTTTATGGTAACTTGCTTAAAAACCTCCAATATGTCATTAAAGTTCGATTCCTTCTTTGTTGGTACTAATAGCTGGGGAAATGGGGATCTAGGCACAGAATCAGACCTCCCAGGGACTGAATTGACATCATCAGAAACTTTATCGGTCTCCTCAGCTATGGGTGGTCCTGAGGGGTGAGATCCTGAGGGGTGAACTACAGTATGTTCACTATCGGGCATGGTTACCTCATTGTCTACAATTCTACCACTCCTAAGGGTTCTAACAGCATTCAACTGATTCGATTGTTTTGCACCTATTTCATGAACTCCTCTAGGGCTGGGTTGTGTTTGACTAGGAAACCTACCTTTTTCTCTCAAAGACTCATTTATCAAACCTACCTAGGTTTTCAGCTCGGAAATAGCCAGACTATTTTCTTGTCCTATCTTGTTACTAGCTTGTAGACTTAGTTCTACTGATTGCTGAAATTTTGCAGTTTGCTGAGTTAACAAAACGAGAGACTCCTCTAGGCTTAGAATTTTCTTATCAGATTGATTCTGAAATTGAGCTTGTCCCGAAGGATTCTTAGCGTAACTAAAACCTGGTGGAGCATTATAGTTACTAAACTGACCTTGATTCTGGCCCTTAGACCAAGCAAAGTTCGGATGGTTTCTCTACCCAGGGTTATAGGTTTCTGAATATGGGTCAAATTTCTGACGATTCTCGAGTCTAGTGTTATTATAAAGAGCATTGGCTTGCTCTTCATTATTATGGCCTTCCCAAAAAGGCTCCGATCTACCACTAGTGTGACCCATTTCTAGAGCTTCTAACCTCTTAGCTATCGCTGCAATCTTGACATCTGATTCAGAGCCTCCTTCTATCCTATTGACGTTTCCCCTGCTTAGAAGAATCGTTTTCCGGGGTTCCCTACTATTTTCCCATTGTTGGGTCTTTTCGGAGGCTTCATTCAAAAATGCCATTGCCGCATCAACAGTTTGGTTCTCAAACCCACCTGTACACAAAGCTTCAACCGTGGATATTGTGGGATAATCTAAACCCTCATAAAGGATCTGAACTAGCCTAACCTTTTCTAAACCATGGTGAGGACATTTTGTTAACAAATCATTGAACCTTTCCAAATACCTATACAAAGATTCTCCCTCTTGTTGTGAGAATGTGCAGATTTGCGTCCTAATAGACGATGTTTTATGCCTAGGGAAAAACTTATTGAAAAAGGCAGATGTAAGTTGTTCATATGTTTCGATTGACTCAGAAGTCAAACTATACAGCCACGATTTGGCTTTATCTTTCAGGGAAAAGGGAAATAACCTAAGTTTCAAAGCATCATCATCTAAGCCTCTAATTCTTAGGGTACTGCAAATTTCTTCAAAATCCCTAACATGGAAATAAGGGTTTTCATTTTCTTTCCCTAAAAAGATTGGGAGCATCTGTATGGTCCCATGTTTAAGCTCATAATTGGCTTATGTGTCAGCTAACTTAATACACGAGGGACGAGTGGTCCTAGTCGGATTTAACAAAGCTTTCAAAGTATCCATCTCTGGAACTATCGGAGTATTAGGGATTCTCTCTTCAGGAGAATGTTCAACACAGGACTCTCCAAAAATTGGACCTTCTAGATTAAGGTAATCGAGCCGCTTAGAACTGCTAGGTTTTTCTTTTACAAATCTACCTAGGGCGTCTCTTTTACGTTCAGGCATACACAAGATTTTCCTAAAATTGGAAGGATAAGCAATCACAAATCAAGGACGACTCGACCAAATCAACCCTATTGATTTCTAGCAAACAAAAAGCATGATGGCTCCACCTAGATTGTTTCTAGACCAGCTTCTACTCTTCCAAGAGGCAACTGGGTACAATTTTAGCAAACCTCGTAGGACTATCCGAATAAAAGTAAGTCGAAGAGAAGTAGGAGAAGCTCAGAGGAGATTTGATACCCCTAACTCTTTGGCAACGCTTCCTTGGGTTACAAGGCGGCTCTAATCGACTTACAGTAATCTTCTTGAACTTTGAGTTAGGATAACAAAATACCCAATACGATCCTTTTGAACGACTTTCCTACAAGCTCGTTACCCTATCGGTCTCGTTCTAGTCAATATTTTAAGCTTAGGTTTGCGTTCGGTATCGTTTTCCTAAGGCGGGCAAGAAGAGAACGGTGATGAAATCCGAACTCTTATCTTGTATGGCCAGGCCTTGCCCTTTACTAGAAAAGTAAATGTCTGTATTCAGGTCCTTAGCAGATATGCACCTTAAGGAATACAGTAACTCGCTGATAGGGGATTCGCGAATGTTCAGAACCTTACCTCCCGTTCCAGACGGGGGATGAATCGGTTGTAGTCGACTCGGGCCACTGACTCCTATGTCAGTGTACGAACCCAAGGTGCAGAGACAATATCGTAATTGTCTTCCTTCTCTGCAAACAGTTTTATATTTAAGGATACCCTTCCGTAGGGTATATAGAAATAAAAATTAAAATAATGTCCAATGTCCCAAAAAAAAAAAAAACCCTAATTATAATTTCTAAAAATAAAAAAAAAATCTAAAATAAATAAATAAAATAACAATAAAAAATCTTCTTCTTCACTCCTTTGGATTCCTCTTTTCCTTCCTTTTTGGGCGATGCTTTCCTCTTATAGCACTTTTTCCTTTCCTTTTAGCCCCGCTCCAAATCTGAAAAGAATCAAAAAAATACCAAACCAGTAAAAAAGAACAAAAATAAAAAAAATAAAAAAATAAAAATAAATCTAAAACCCTAAAAACAAGTCCGCGTCGGCGGCGCCAAAAATTGATGTAAATTTTAGTTGTAGTAAAAAGAGGGATTCGATTCTCGAACTTGTGAAGGATAACTTTAGACTTAAATTAAAAACTAAATAGAAAAATCACTAAAAATTATAGCAAATACTGACAAAGTTGATATCAATATTAAAAGAACACTGAGGATGAGATTCCACTATTTTCCAAGTTCAAAGTGATTTAATCTAGTATTTATATTCATGCAATTTTCTCGTTCAATTTGATTCTAAACTATTGCAGCATGTAGATTTTCAAAATAACAAGTGTAAATCCGAAGCATAAAACATCAAAAACCTAGGTCCAAGAATGCTCTATCAAAAGAAATAACAATTGCTCAATAAAAATCACTCAAACAATTTTCAATCAAGGAAAATAATCATAAAATAATTGCAATAAAATAAATAAAATAGAATATACCACTTTTTGTTGGAAAAATAGCTTCCTCTATCTCCTCAGCAATGGGGTTTAGCTCTTCATATTAATCATAGTCTCAAAATACATGTTTATGGCTCAAATGTTGATTAAAAGGGAGAAAAGTGTTAAAACAGCGGATTCTGTAGTTGCTGAAGGTCTAAAACAGACGTCTGAGTCGTTGCTGAAGGGCTTCGGTGACTGCAGGAAGATGCGACTGTACCTCGTTGTCACTGAAAATAAGTCTGCCTCTGCGATTGACTCTGTGGGTCTTATGTTCTTCGTCTTCTTTTCCGGCAACAGCAGCAGCAGCTGAACTCGGTTTCCTGCAAGTTGATTTTTTTGGCTCTGTGGTGTTCTAAACTTCCCCTAAAGTCATCGTACCCCTTCCTTGGCCTCTAACCAACTCTTTTATACACAACAGGGCAATTAAAATCCCGAGAATCTCTATCTTTTCTTCGAAGGAAAGCTACGGACTTTTATTTTCTTTTTACGAGTCTAGGATATTTTGTTCCTTTTTTTTATCTCCCTGTACGCGTCAAATGAGTTGTCAACATACCACCAGAACACAATCAAATCCCTAACATAGTTAAACTCTCCAAACATCACCGTAAACTTCCAAAAATAGCCGATAATATTTCTTCTCCCCTGTTTTCTTCAAACGAAGAATCTGTCCCAATTTAATCGAAACTTTTGGACCTACCAACCCCGTTAAGTCCAAACAGGCCCAAAGCAAAAGATTTCCGAGCTTGAATCTCAATAAAACGCTTCCAAAATCTACCCAAAAGTTTACGCAGGTGAAAGCTTATTTTCCCGCCAAAACTCAATTTTTCAAACCGTGAAAATGTGGAGTCCCCTTATCCAATCCCGGTCTGTGCTTAGCAGCTGCCTGGAAATGGGTTACCCCTTATCCAAAATGAGAGTCTGAATAGAAAATGTCCTCCCAGGTACCTTTAACTACTTTTTGAGCAAATTTTGCCGCAAAAGCCTATTCCTCCAAAAACACCTACAAAGGGATAAAATACCAAAATTAGTACAAAAATGGGTACTAACAGTATACACAAAAGAGATAAAAATAGACACATAAATGCGTCTATCACTAACCATTGGTTAACTACTGTTGAACCAACTAAGTGTACACGTTTAGGTACGGTTACTCAAACCTAAATGACGTATATTTCATTTGTGTATAACAAGCTAAGTTCAATCTAACGGTTGGAAGATATTAGCTTAAATCTAATAAGGTTTTCATCTAACGGTGAATATTGAATGCTTTGTTATCAAGGTAACTTAGATTGCAAACCCTGATTTGGAGACTATATAAAGGAGAACTCTAGCAACTGGGAAACCTAATCCCCATACCTCCTGTGTGATACTAGTTGTATAAGCTAGAGTCGATTCTCCTTTAACCTTAGGTTTCTACCGAGACTCTGTAGGTTAACGACTTAAAGACTTCATTGGGATTGTGAAGCCAGACCCAACTATTTTCTTTGTAGTTGCGTGATCTGATCTTGCTGTTTCTATCATGATTGACTGCAATTGTAAGATTGGATTGAGATTAGTTTCTCCGATAGGCAAGATAGAAAAGTAGTCACAAACATCTTCGTCTCATCGTTTGTGATTCCACAATATCTTTTTTTGCTAATCGATTAAGATTATTGTGAGGTGATTGATAATTCTAGGCTGTTCTTCGGGAATATAAGTCTGGATTATCGATTGGTTCCTGTTCACCTTGATTTATCAAAAGACGGAACAAAAATTGTAGGTATTTCTGTGGGAGACATATTTATCTATTCTTGTAAACTTTTCTGTGTGATATAGATTTGTTTATTAAAGTCTTCGACTTTGGGTCGTAACAACTCTTAGTTGTGGGTGAGATCAACTAAGGGGATCAAGTGCGTAGTATCCTGCTGGGATCAGAGACGTAAGGAGCGCAACTGTACCTTGAATCAGTGTGAGATTGTTTGGGGTTCAACTACAGTCCAGACCGAAGTTAGTTTGTAGTAGGCTACTGTCTGTAGCGGCTTAATACAGTGTGGTGTTCAATCTGGACTAGGTCCCGTGGTTTTTCTACATTTGCGGTTTCCTCGTTAACAAAACTTCTGCTGTCTGTGTTATTTATTTTCCGCATTATATTTTGTTTTATAATTGAAATATCACAGGTTGTGCGTTTGCATCGATCAATTGGTAAATCCAACTTTTGGTTGTTGATTGATCCTTGAACATTGGTCTTTGGTACCGTTCAAGTTTATTTCTCTTGTATTCAATCAGACTCGCGGATTTCTATTTGTTTGAGTTGGGATTGAATCGAGAAATTGAGATATAACTCTTTGATATACTTTTTATTAAGATTGAGTCTGACTGTTTAGTTGATTCTCTTTAAAGAATATTGGAGTTAGTCCATACAGATTGCTAAGCGAAATATTGGGTGAGGTTGTTAGACCCCCGCTTTTTCAGTAATGATAATACATGTCTGTGGTTTCTTCTACGACTTCAGCCAGTGGATGATCATAAGAGCTTGAATATATCACTCCTCTTTTCCATTTAACACCAGTTAGTCCATCCGTGTGTCCCGTAAGATAAAAATCACATCTACTCGATGAAATATCCCAAACACGCATCCCCATCTTCATCTTTACTTGAAGTTGCAAAACGGCGGCAAGAGAAATGCAGGTGTAATGGCTCCCATGACATGGAAGTAATCCATTTTTTGTGGCATTTGAATGGCGCTCCTGATTTCTTGCCCTTGTCAAAGGAATAACCAAAACAGGGATTAGAAACGATAATCGGGTACTGATGATGGTGTATCAGGTGCTCAACGTCTACACCGGGAGCTCCAAATCCAGCAACAAATGAATTTAACGTAGCATGGATTCTTGCATCAGGCATGAATATTGCATGATTTTTGAGTCCAGCACTTGACTGAATACCATTCCCCTTATCAACCGTTGAATGGCCTGCACATGTAGGTGGTATCCAGCTCCCTATCTCCTTCCGATTAAGTCCACGTCTGGCGAGAATACGAACATCAGACAAATAATAATCTGAAGCATGTTCACAATCAATGAAAACATTTTTGTTACTCCTTAATGAAGAAGTGTGACTATCTCGAGCAGACAGTGGGGTCCCATATGTTACAACACGTCTTCATACTAAAGTCGCAGTATCCGGTATGTATAGATCGTTATAGTAAACTTCAGATGGATTATCTTTTCCACCCTCCTTGAATAAGACCTTGTCCCCAAGGTCCGAGCTGGAGACTGCAGGCACATTATCGTTTTCCTCTGCAACGACTGTGGATGGATGTGCAGTCCCTTGATCTGGCACAATGGAACTTGTTTTAGGAAGCTGATTAGCATGTTTCTCATTGACTGAAATAACCTCATCCAATTTAGTTGCAAGAAACGCAACTTGGAATACTGACATAATTCCAAAGCATTTTGACCTGCGAATTTCCTTTATTCTCTGTTGTCTAACTTCGGTGATTTTGTAAATCTCTTGCAAAAGATTTGGACTGTCCCAGCTCAAAAGATAAACAAATCGCTTCAAGAATTCCTCACAAAAGACCTTTGTAGCATTAATTAAAGTATGTTGAAATGGTAAGAGAATATCATCTTCCCTTGCACTAACAAGATGCTTATTGTCAGTAGTAAGATCCAATAAGAAAACAGACTTATCAGTAACGTTTGATTCCTCCACTTGCTTTGTCGAACATTCCATAGAGTCGTTACGTTTGTCGGAATCTGACATATCCGTCTTAACTGTACCAAAGTCTTGAACAAATTTTGATTGATTACTTATTCTTACAGGGCTACTTTCCATGGTTATATGTGCACCTCGACGAGAATTTGATGATATAGCTGCGTACTTTCCAAGATCGAATAGTGAACGAGTATGGTTACTATCTGGATAGAGAAACTTCTCATAATTATCACGTCCAGTTAATGGCAAAGGCATACAAGCAGTCTGAATATGTGGTGGGTTACCAGAAGCTAAAGCTTCCCAAGCCCCAAGTAAATGACCTGAATTTTGAATTGAACTCGCATTACACTCGAATGATTCCCCTTTTGGGTCTGTAAACTGACATTTAACGCTGCTGCTGTAAACATCAGAACTGCAATGAATGGACTCTTCTGCGGATACATGACCATTGCCAATACTTAAGTGAGACGAAGGACTTGAATTGGAAATTTCAGATAGCTTTCTATTAGCTCCGGTAGAGACAAGTACAAGTTCTGTTGGAACTAACGCTATGTCTGCATAATCCGCTTGCACCACTGTTAATTGAGATGTACTTGATGTGCTTGGTCGATTAGTAATGGAGCAGTTAGGAATACCTGAATTATCGACTTGTTCCCTCTTCAATTCATAACAAGTTTCTTTAACAATCTCCAATGGACAAACATCTTCATTACTAATGCTGGCATTGTTTTGTGTCTCCGCAGTATTTGGAATTTCTTTCTTACCCCAAAAATTCAATAAAGAGCCAAATGGATCCTTATTATTTCCATTTACTTCTGCCGTGACATCAAATTGCAAAGGATTGAGAGATTTGTTACCTGTTTGCCCTAATTGTAAATGAGTGCGGTATGGATGAATACGCTTACGAGATCGGAATCGAGAACAAAGTGTGCGACGAAATTGTGGCCACGTTAATTCTCCAAGATAGTATTGCATCCATTGATACCAGCGTATTGCATCACCCTTGAGATGGACAGCAGCCATGGATACTTTCTCGGCATCAGCAATAGCACGGAGACTAAAGTATTCTTCTGCCTTAAAAAGCCAGCCTTCCGCATCATCTTCGTCAAAAATAGGGAACATCAAAGTAACTTTTTCTGCTTGAACGACTGAGCTTGCTGCCGGCATTCCAGTATGTGATCCCTGTACCCTTGCGAGTAGAGATTCAAATTTTGCATTGGAAGCTAATCGATCTGCTCGCATCCTTCCTAACATGGATTCAAATTTTATACGTTCGGCACGTATCTTTTCCAAATCCAAATCCAAATCCAAAGTCTTTTCCAGTAGCAAGTACCGGGTCGACTAGAGAATATCTCATAAAAATATAACATAGTTTTTACGCCGGCCTGTCAGAGCCTTGCACAACTTGCACTACGGCAAGCAAAATACTTGACGCTACCCGCACCACGATTGTTTATGGACCAGATGGTAAGTAATCACCGTTTTTATGGGATTACGAATTCTCGACCATTAATGCAGATATGCTTACACCATGTCCCTGTTGCAGAAGCTACGGGGTGTTTCCCCTTCACAATCCTGTCAACTACAGCGCTACAGGCGATTCCCCCCTTCACAATCTGCAGGGTTGCCTTTACGTGTTCGCTGATTGAGTGGCAAAGAAATTGACGAAAAATACAGAAAAGGAGTTTGTTAGTCTTCGTACCTGAAACCTACCTCTTCCACGCGTATCGCCGCCCTCCATGTCTGTTTGTCCAATGCCTGCTTTGTTGAAAGATTTCGATTGCTCATGTTCTTCTTTACGCACTCATCCCAAGTCAGCTTCGGTCGGCCACTGCGTTGCATCCTTCCTTCCGCGCGCCTAATGCGACCTACTCGCACTGGAGCATCAGGCGGTCTTCGCTGGAGATGCCCAAATCAGCGCAGCCGATGCTGGGCGAGCATCTCCTTGATTGGCGCTACCATAAGTTTCTTACTTATGTACTCATTCTTGATACGGTCATGCCTCGTATATCCGCATGCCCACCTCAACATCCGCATCTCGGTACTCTTCAGCTTCAAAGTGTCCCGATTGTTCGTCACCCAACATTCCACACCATATAGCATGGCAGGCCTGATCGCTGTTTTGTAAAACTTACCTTTAAGCTTTAGCGGGACTTTGCGGTCACAGAGGACGCCAGAAGCCAGACGCCATTTCCCCCAGCCAGATTGAGTTCGATGGCGAATATCCTTCTCGATTCCACCATCACTTTGGAGCCACGATCCCAGGTAGCGAAAGGATTCTTTCCTTGGTACAAGTTGTCCATCCAGCAGAATGTCCCCTTCAACTTCCCCGGAGTCTCTGAGATCGCACTTCAAATACTCGGTTTTGGTTCTACTAAGTTTGAAGCCCTTCGATTCTAGAGTGTGGCGCCACAATTCAAGTTTTACCTGTACATCTTCCTTTGATTCGCCGATAAGCGCCACATCGTCTGCAAATAGCATGCACCAACGGATCTCACCTTGAATGTCTCTTGTAACTTGATCTAGCACTAAATCGAAAATATATGGGCTCAAGGCTTATCCCTGGTGTAGCCCTATCCTAATCGAGAAATCGCTTGATACTCCGTCGCTCATCCGGACACCGGTAACTGCGCCCTCGTACATATCCTTGATTAAGTTTATGTACTTCGGTGATACCTTCTTCTGATCGAGAGCCCACCACATTACTTCACATGGTATTTTTTCGTAAGCCTTCTCCAGGTCAATGAACACCATGCGGCACGTATCTTTTCCGAGAATCGAGAACCAATGCCGTTTTCCAGTAACAAGTATCAGGTAGGCTGGAGAGAGAATCTCCGAAAAGTTTAGCATAGTTTTTACGCCGGCTTGACACGCCTTGCACAACCCATATTACGTAGGAAAAATATTTGACACATTCCGTGCCGCAATGGTTAACCAGACAGGGGTAGGCACACCACTCTAATTGGAAAACCTGCTAGCAAATGGTGTAACATGTTCGCATGTTGAGGGTATAGCTTATTGGAGAGTGTGACCCTGCGTGGTATCCGCATATACCTTAATATCCGAGGATAGTTCTGGTATACACCTCGCTCCATCAGATGCTCCATCGCGATCATGCCTTAACGCTCAACCGTCGAAGGGACCGGTAGCCTGGATGCCGGTTTTAGGCCATTGCAATGACTTATCCCCATCACGATGAAATTTTCGAAGATTACTCGGGCCTGTCGGCCAAGGCTATATACTCGTTGAATATATCAGTGTAGCGCGCGTGCGGCCCAGAACATCTAAGGGCATCACAGACATGTTATTGCCTCAAACTTTCGTGGCCTAAACAGCCATAGTCCCTCTAAGAAGCTGGCCGCAGAGGGAATCCTCCGCATAGCTAGTTAGCAGGCTGAGGTCTCGTTCGTTAACAGAATTAACCAGACAAATCGCTCCACCAACTAAAAACGGCCTGATGTTGTTGTCTCGCCTCGTGAACAGTTGATGGTAGTAGCTACTGTACTTGATTGTTGATACGCGCTAGCAGATTGATAACAATACTTCAGAGATGACACGATTTTTTCTTTTTTCTTTCTTTTTGGATTCGTTGAATGATGCTTTTCGATAGATAACGTCCGCAATCAATCGTTTGTTTTTTTATTTTTTTGTAAAGATAAATACTGATGGGAAGGTATAGCAGCGGAAGATGTAGTGAATAATAGTGAGGATCTAAACCTAGGTGATACCAGATGATATGATCCTGATACTAGTCACACAAGACCCTAATACTAACACAAACCATAGTAACCAGTTGATCCGTTGATTGGAGATCAGCCACCTCAATAAGCAGAGCTTACTTAAATTGATTTCATTAATTTCGATAATTCCAACCCTAAAACAAATTACGGATTTATAATAAACATTACTTGGAAAGCAAGGAATTACGCTAAACTAATTACTAAAAGCACCCATACACTAAATTGCTATTGGTATGCCAACGAAAAATCCCAAGTTTGATTTTGTGGCATCACCTTCAGGGAGTAGTAGTCAAACAGTCATCCCTAAGGTTTGAACCGGTGATATTCATAGAGATTCACACTGTAACCTATTTTAAACTTCATGAAGACATCATCCCGAGTTAATACTAAGGATTTTAGCGCCAAATCCCCATTCGGGGGTTGGGCTCTATGCTTTTGATTTGTGTGCCCTTGCCAAAAATAATGCGTGTTGGCACGACAGACGTGAGACACTTGCTTGATACGCAGTAGACACCCCACATCTATGTCCGACACAATTAAGACACGTCAAAAAAAAAGATTTAATAGATTTACAACTAACGGCTAGAGATTTTTTTTTTTTTTTTTTGTAAAGTTCAGGCGAAACTCAAGTTACTTGTGTTATCACCAAGTGATTCTACCAATATATTACGGTGACACTTAAAAAGAAAAAAAGATTACATGGACACGTTTTCTTTGGGAATATTAATATTCTGAAAATTTAACTAATGGCCAGAAAGGTATTGTTGACTTGCTGTTGTAGAGCATATACACAAAATTTTGATAAACACTACTTTGATTATTTGATTACTCTCAAATTACACCCAAACACAATAATAACTTAAACATACAGACATTACTGCTTAACAATGCAATTATAAAAGGACAGCGCCTAGATAGTATTTATATGTCTTTTCATTTGATCTTCATTTCTTCACTTAATTAAAGTACCTAAACCCAACACGAGAATCTCTCTTAGGAGCAACGAGGTTTCCTTCGGAATCATAAACAATAACACCGGAAAATGCAGGTAATCGACATTTTCCACCCATAAGTATGTTTCGCTGCCACAATGAAACTTCTCCCGATGCTTGTTCATGACGACCATCGCTTTCATAGCTTTCATCGACATCCTCCATGGGCTGAACTTGATTAGCATGTTGAATTTCAATTATGGGTTCGGAATAATGACCGATATAACAACAAAACCAACGGCGACTCCATGACGTCCGCATGTTTTGTGATGGTGAGTACGAGAAATGATCTAATGAGCAATATGAATGTGGTTATGGAAGTGTGCTAGAGCAGTCGGCGATGTTTTTGCTTGATGAGGAATGGATTCATTATGATGTGTAACTGCAAGTACTTAAAAGAGTTTCCACATATAGAGTGGTTAAAATTTTGTACAAGGGATTTGGTAGGAGATATTTTTTTGCGAACTTAGAAGGTTTGGTGCCACTGACTTTTCTTTAGAAAGGGTTGAGGTTTAGGTGATCCAAACCTTACCGTCTTCTCAAAACAAAAGTAAACAAGTAAATATGAGTTAAATATTCTATAACAGTATTGCTGTAAATTGTAGGTCGGTCAAAATGGGAAATTGTAGGTCGGTCAAAATGAATTGTCCTTAATATCATATAAAACTCTACCTTTATGTTAAAATCAGATTTTATGGTAATGTCATGGGCGACGATAAGGTTGACTAATCCTTATTCTAGCCCTCCAAATTAAAAAAACCATCTAAAACCCTTGCATTTATTATATATTTTATATATAGCCCACTTAGTATTTTGGATTTAATCCACAAATATTCACACGTTGATATAAATTTTTTTTAGCCTTCTTAATTTTATTTACTGCCTTCCGCCATTAGTATTACCAGAACAGATTATACCATCGTCTATACAAACTTAGTAACACCATGCATGAAGAAAAGAAGTAAGATTACTGCTAATCCTATTTAATTTAAACAAAGCAGCCATTAACTTAATTTGATCAAGATTTGATGCTAAACCCTAGAAAATCGAATATATGAAACATAAGCAAGTGATTCAATATAAGCAGGTCGTGAAGGCTGAAGAAAATAACGACATATCTGATAATCACAAATCTCTTTGAAACTCTTTTTCTTGAGATCATAAGATACAATCTTGTGAGGTACAAGTATCAACACCTTCAACTTATCTTCATCGCCATCTCCTTCCACAACTACTTTTTCTTTTTGCTTGATAATGACTAAATTGAAAAAAATTATCGTCTGATAAATGACCGTATAAGGTGAGATTCTTTTTATGGTAGGCGTCGTTGGGACGACTACCTACAATGGATAATTTGCAAAGGAGGGGCATTGCTTCAATAACTAGTTCAGGAAACCCACAACCGAATACTTGTAAGCTTTGTAATGTCACTTCCGAGGACACAACTCATTTGCTCATCACTTGTCCTTTTGCAGTCAGTGTATGTCGGTACTTTCTTGTTAGTGCAAATTACGGTGGCACTCTATATTGGAAACTTGGGTACCATAGGATGAAAACAAAGAACATATAAACTAATGTTGTTATCACTGATTTCAAGGCCTTGAGATTCTTTTCTGCAATTACTTTGACCCTTTCCAAAACAAATTGGCGAATACAATTGGTCAATAAAATATTTCTTTCAGGATACAATGAAACCCTATAAGAATTTGTTGGATTCACGAGTTGTACTCCCTTGACCCAACCAATAACACGCCGTATGAGATTCTGATGATGCTTAGAGAGAAAAGAAAACAGCTATTAGATGTGTTAAAATGGGAGAAAGCATACCATGTCTATTGGATATGTTTGTTTATCGCCAACACATGCTTGATGACTCCCAAGACCCCCCCTTTCGTGGTGGAAAACATATATTGAAAGTATCCAACACTTTAGACTCTTCGGTCTTGGAAGTTATGAAAAACTGGAAGGGTGTCAATTTCTCCTCTCGAGGTAAAAAGCTTTGGGTCATATTTCATGCGAGTATTATGCATGTGGAGCTTATGGAATGAGCGAAATTCTCATGTTTTTGAAGGGAAGCAAAAGTCTAGCGAGTATTATTCCCGTCTTCTAAGAATGTTTCAATGATTGAAATGGGAGTTTAAAACAATTAATCATGATTGGATATAGCACAGTATGCGTACTTGAATGCTAACTGTTGCAAATTATTTCAAGTCCGGGAACCCTAATTGAAAACATTCTTAGAAAACGGGAATAATAGTCTCTCCTAATTTTGCTCTGGCGATTTTAGGATTTTGTAAAAAAAAAAAAATCAATTTTATTTTCTTCCGTGCTTTATCTTGGATCATCTCTTTAATGATCAGGGATGGGGGAACAATCCGTTGGTGATTCTAGTCATCAAAAGCTCACGCTTGTTGAACTTGTCATGGGAAAAAACAAAAAAAAAATCATGTTTCTACTGCTATTGATATTAACTCTCTACCAAACCCTACCATCAAAGGTGGAAAACCGAATGTGGTAATTCCTCAAGATTATTATGAAGAAGGCTATCAAATATGGCGTTTCAGTCTCATTGGAAAACTGGATCTCAAAGGTATTAAACTCAATGATATTATGGTTAACTCGGAACAGCAATGGAACCTTGGAGAAGCTAAGGTTCAGTTTATCCCCATGAACCGTGGTTTCTTCATTATTAAGCTATCAACTCAGGAAGATAAGGAGAAGGCTTATAGAGATGGTAACAAAGATCCATGGATCGTGAATCAACAACCTCTACGTCTGATAGAATGGTACCCAGGGTTTGATGCAGACAAACAATGCACTTCCCATTCTACAGTATGGGTCAAGTTTCCCAGTCTTCCAGTTGAGATGTGGGTTGAGAAAACTCTTTTATCGTTAGGTAAATCTCTTGGAACTCCTATTGTGGTGGACAAGCGAACCCTAAATCATGAATATGGGCATTATGCCTCAGTTTTGATCGATATTGATTTTGCAAAGCTTAATTCGGATTCTGTTCATGTTGAATTTGGTGGTCGCAACTTTTGGCAGCCTTTTTGGAAATTTTAAAAAGGCCGAAATACTGTTCAAAGTGTAAGATTGTTGGTCACTTGGACTCTGAGTGCAGGAAGAAGCATGCTCCTCCAGCTAATGCAGTTCATCATGGCAAGTTGCAACTCATAAGAAGAATGGCAAAAAAAATAGGAAAGGTCCACCTGAACCTAACTTACAACATGCAATTGTGAGTGTTGAAGACCTTGTTGAGTTGGAACAACAGTTACAAGATGATCTAGCTAAATCCGAAGTTGTTTTGTGAAGTACCTCAGCTGAGTTGAAAGATCCAAACAAGCTGCACTTGCGCACTCAGTTTTAGTTAACAGGGCAAAGTCGGTGAGTACTTTAGCCTTGAATACTAAGCCAGGTGGGAATGTTGAATTGGAAAGAACTAGACTTCCTAATCCTGGTAGGATTCCTTTATCATCTTTGTCTACACCGGTGTGTGACGCTATTGAACAAAGTTCGGAATATTTCTCTCATAACAATTTTAATATTCTGGGTAAAAACTATGTTGGTCAATCTTCGAACAACCATCTACAGGAGATTGGTAAAGTTGATGAAGTAGCTAAACATGCTAAATAGCAGAAGTTGATAGCTCTTTAAGTCAGAATAGATGCTTTGAGAGATCATGATTCCATGTCGGATTTGGAAGATAACTCTGAATTGGGAATTCGAGCTCGAAGTGGTTCTTCACCAAGACTTAAGCCCTCCTCAAATACTTCTAACCAAGTAAAGCTAAATAAAACTCAAAACCCCAGAGTTTAATTATGCGGGTTCTTTTTTGGAACATAAACGGGGTTGCACGTGATGCAGCTCATTGTAAACTTAAGGAGTTAACAAGGGAGTTCAAACCAGATATTTTTTATCTTGCGGAACAAAGGTGCGTTGCTCGGTTGACTTTGGTAATAGACTTCAACTGGAAGGTTTTTCTCCACATGTTATTCATAATGCTTCTTCTTCTAGTATTGCTAATCTTTGGGTTTGTTATTTAAATATAATAAGGCCTTCAATAATTAATGTGAGTAAGCAGGCTATTACTCTTGAGGTTGATGGGGTTTATATCTCTTTTGTTCATGCTAGTTATGTTCAAGTTACTAGGAGAAGACTTTGGCAACAACTTAATCTCCAAGATGATTCTACTCCATGGCTTGTCATATGTGACTTCAACTACATTCTTCGTTTTGATGAGAAGAAGGGAGGTATTGAGCCAAGAACTTAAGCTATAAACGAGTTTTCAGATTGGTTGGATGATAATAATCTTTTTGAAGCAGATTCCATGGGTACCAAATTCACTTGGACAAATGGGCAGTCGGGTACTAATAGAATCATTAGTAAACTTGATCGTGTTGTTATTAATGCTGCATGGCTAGCAAAGTTTGATAATTGGCGGTGTAAAGCTCTTCCTAGGGAAGTTTCCGACCATTCTACTCTCTTGGGTTTTCCTTTTGCTGTTCCGAGACCTAAGAGAGCTCTTTTTCGTATTCAGAAGATGTGATTCTTGCACACTGATTTTCTTCGTATGGTTAATGAAAGTTGGAACATGCCAGCTAGTGGTTCTCTGGACTTTATTTTTACTTATAAACTCAAGAGGTTAAAGGGGGTGATCAAAGAGTATAACCTTATGGTTTTTGGTAATATTCACTCTCGGTTGAAGCAAGATCAATTGAGATTTGAAACTGCTACTCTTTGTTCAGATGTGGATCCTAATGATATTACAAAACTTAATCTTATGAAAGATGTTATGTCTAAGCTTAGTGAGACGCGCCTGCAGCATAACACTATGCTTAAACAAAAAGCAAGAAATCAGTGGCTTGTGGAGGGTTCAAGCAATTCTACTTTCTTTGATAATAGCATTCGTATTCGTAGAAGTTCTAATACTATTTCTGAATTAGTTGATGGTGCTGGCAATACTATTTCTGATTATGACCAAATTCGGGATCATGTGGTGCAGTATTATGAGGACAAGTTTAATGGTCAGGAGTTGGATTATGATACTAACTTATTTGATTATGAGCATGTTTGCATATCGGAGGCGGAAAGTCTAGCCATGGACAAAATTCCTTCTCCGGAAGAAATTAAACAAGCAGTTTTTGATTTAGGGGTGGATAGTGCTCCGTGATGTAATTTTAAAGTGGTAAGTAAGGTTGTCGTTCACTCGGACTT
>JAJJMB010003726.1:4356919-4548651 GCA_023531105.1 Papaver atlanticum | reverse complement strand
TTAAATCTCTCCAAAATCTTGCGAAATCTCTTTCTTTCTCTTCACGGAAAAGTTGCGGCAATTTCTTGTTTTAGAATTTCCACGCATATCTGGGCTTTCCTTTTGATTCTAAACTCTTCCTTAGATATATATTAAGCTTTGGGAAGAAAATCTTGACTTTAATCTCTCTAAAATTTCCTAAAATCGGTCACACACGTGACTTTCCATATTTTGCTGTTGAGATCAAAACCCGTCGATTGAGCCCATTTTAATCGATTTCAACACCCATGTTAGACTCCTAGACCCATAAGGAGTCTACCCTATGAAAATCAGAGGTTTAATCGACCTCAAACACCTCTAAAAATCCATCACCAAATCTGCCAGGAAACACGCTTTTAAGTTTTTGATTTCCCGCCCAAATTCAGAATTTGAACGTGAAGGGAAAGGTTACCCCTTATCCAATGGTCTCCCCTTATCCGTTGTTGGAGTCCGCATAACACTCGTCCCTTGGGTTGCATTTATCAACTTTTCGAGCCAATTTTGCCGCAAAAACCTATTCCTCCAAAAACACCTACAAAGGGATAAAATACCAAAATTGGTACAAAAATGGGTACTAACAATATACACAAAAGAGATGAAAAATAGACACATAAATGCGTCTATCACTCCGGGTCCGGATGGGTTTTTTGGTTGCTTTTATCGTCACTACTGGGATATAATCCAATATGATTTGATTAAGGCTGGTTTTTTTTGTTTGGGTACTGGTCATATTCCAAATGACGTCAAATCAAGCCTTATCATTTTACTTCCCAAGGTAAGAGGTGCAAATACTCTTCGCAATTTTCGGCCAATTGGTGTAATTTTTTCTTCAATTTTTTTACTAAGATCCTAGTTACTAGGATAAGAAGTGTTTTGGATAATCTTTTTTCTGAGGAACAAGCAGCGTTTATGAAAGGGCGTAATATCCATGAAAACATTAGCTTGGCTTCTGAAATGGTTAATGAGCTTCATATCAAACGCAAAGATGGTAACATTGGCCTTAAGCTTGACATTTCTCAGGCTTTTGACACGGTGAGTTGGTCTTTTGTGTTGGAAGTTTTTCGTAGATATGGTTTCTATGAGCAGTGGTGCACTTGGATTCTTAATATCTTAAATTCTGCTAGAATCTCTATTCTTTTGAATGGCAGTCCGTATGGTTATTTAAAAATTAATAGAGGTTTGCGTCAAGGTGATCCCCTTTCACCTTTGATTTTTGTATTGATTGAAGATGTTCTTAGCAGAAATATTACGAAGCTTTTCCGTGATAAGAAGATGTCTCATATGGTAACAAGAGGTGGTATCTCTCCTACTCACCTTTTCTTTGTCGATGACATTATGATTTTCTGTAAAGGGAATCTTAAAAGTCTTCATAATCTAGAGGACTTGTTGGGCAAATATCAGAGGGCTTCTGGTCAAACTGTGTGTAGGAAAAAGAGCAAGATTAATTATGGTGGTGGATCTTTGAGTCGAAGAACTTACCTTGCAGATTATTTGGGGATGAGTGTTGCCACTTTTCCGAACCGATATTTGGGAGTTTAAATTATGCCAGGTACTGTTAGATACCGTCACATTTCTGGTGTGGTTGAAAAGATAAAATCTCAACTTGCTGGTTGGAAGGGATTTTCTTTATCTTTTCACGACCGTATTGTGCTTGTCAAATCCGTTATTTCTAGCTATTCTATTCACAACATGGTTATTTATAAATGGCCACGCAAATTCATTTTGCAATGTGAAAGGGCAATTAGGAATTTTATTTGGACGAGAGACTCTAATGTTAGTCGTGCGGTGGTTGTAGCTTACGATAAAGTCTGTTGTACTTTTAAGGAGGGGGGTCTTGGCTTGTCTCGTATGTCTACTATGAATAATTCTCTTCTTATGAAGCTTTGGTTGAAAATTCGTACCTCTAAAAAGAAATGGAATGGTTTTCTTCGTGCCAAATTCTTTGGTAGGAATGGTTGTATCAAAAATTCGAGGTGAAATCTTCTATTCTTCCGGGAATTAGGAAAGTGTACAAGACGGTGGAATCGAACACTGAAGTTTTGTTAGGGGATGGAAGAACTACTTATTTGTACTATAATGCATGGTACTATGACCGGTGTATTGCTGACATCCTTAATGACCACAACGTTGATAAAAATGTGCTGGTAAGTGATATTTGGATTGCTGATCATTGGGACATTCCTAATGAGCATTTAGACCATATGTTAGTTGCTGGTCTTGATGTTGCACAACTTCCTGTTCCATCTGGTGGTGAAGATTCAAGAATTTGGATGCCGGATTACAAGGGGACCTTTACTGTTAGTTCAGCAAAGGAGTTGATTCGTTAGAAATATAGCAATCTTGAATGGGCGTCTCTATTATGTAGGAAGGAGGTTCAACCAAATCTGGCGGCACAGAATTGGAAATTTATTTGAGGCGCTTGTGCTACTTATGATGTTATTAAGAGCAGATTCAAGATTCATCTCGCCAGCAAGTGTAGCCTTTGTGGAGTCGCATAAGAACTCTTGATCATGTCATTTTTCATTACAGTTTTGCTGGCCGTGCTTGGAATTGGATTAATGAGATTTTTGGTTTAAATGCTAATGTAAATCTTGTGGTTTCTTTTAAAGCAGCAAAAGGGAGGAGTAAAATGGTTCGCGATCTTTGGCTGATTGTTAATTTTGTAATCAGGTCAGAGTTATGGGCAGTGCGCAACAAGGCTGTTTTTGAACACAAAAAGTCTAATTGGAGTTTATTCTTCAAAAGGGTGCTGATGTTAACTCAAGACTATGATGTTCGACTCAAGGGCTACATGCGAAAGTGTGCTGAAGATGTTATCATCCTTGATTATTTCCGTGTGCAACATAGAAATGTCAAGTTACTACAGCCAATTAAATGTTTTTGGCAGCCTCCGGAAGTAAATGAAGTTCAACTTTGCTGTGATGGAGCGGCGAGAGGCAAGACAGGCGTTGCGGGTGCTTGAGTGGTGGAAAGAGATGCGAACTGTTCAGTCCTTGGAGCAATGTGTATTGGTCTTGGAGTTACAACCAACTACTTGGTTGAATTGTATGGTATTATTGTGGGTTTGGAGTGGGATACAAGATGGGGAGTTAGGCGTATTTGTGTTCGTTCTGATTCTTTTAGTGTTGTAGAAGCCTTTAAGAATTATAATCTTCCTTGGTTTTCAAGACAAATGTGGTTGGCGGTTTGTAGGCAATATGATGCAATAAGATTTATTCATACCTATAGGGAGGTGAACTTCTCTGCAGATGCTATGGCGAAAAGGGGTTGTTTTCTTAGTAATGAAGAAGGTTTACACTATGATGGAAGACCGCAGTTTGTGAATTCAGTTGAATATCCTAATGTTGCTTATTATAGATTCAAGTAGTTTACAAGTTTTTTAGGTTGCTGTGACCTCTTTTCTTGTAAACTCTTCTTTGTAAATTTTGTTATCTATTAGTACAAATTTTGACTTATAAAAAAAAAATCAACAGAAAACTATGCGGAATTCAAATAAGAACACAAATAATTATAGTGGTTCGGCAATGTGCCTACTCTACTGCAGCAAATAAACTTCTTATTGAAAATTATAGAATAAATAATTGTTTCTTCACACACCTTTAACAATTCAGACTTAGATACAATAACCAAACGGTTATCACATCTATTTATAGGCCTGGGTGTTAGAGCATTGCTCAGTTGAACTCGCAAGCGTTGCTATCTCAAGCTTGTTTGTCAAGTTTAATTGTCAAAACTATAAGTCATGATTTCTAGTCTACTTAAAGCTAAGTCTCGGATTAGGATAGAATGTGTAGTTGAGCTTTAGACTCCACGGCGTTCATCGATTGAAGACGAAGAACTACTAAGGGGAGCTTGTGGAATTTCATCAACTAAAGGTATGTGGAGACTTGAACTCATCTATCACTCAAAAGTCTATCTACTCTAGCTCCTATTTGAGACAAAAGTCATTTAGCTATATAGACTTCGATTATACACATTTGATATTTCGAGCTGAGTTTAACTCGCTTACATATTTATCGAAATATGTGTTGGTAAGCTTTCGCTTTAACCAAGTTCATCTTATATTCTTGACGAAAGTCAAAAGATGATCATGTGAAAATCGCCTGGTAACATCTTATATGATTTGTGTGAGATAGTCATTAGGTGTAGACTCGGAATATTTCGTATTGATCATTCGATCACTTGAAAATTGCTTTGAAGCTAATAGTTTGTGTGAGACAGCTATTCCCTTCTTCTAAGAATGTTTCAATGATTGAAATGGGAGTTTAACCATGATTGGATATAGCACGGTATGCATACTTGTATGCTAACTGTTACAAGTTATTCCAAGTCTGGGAACCATAGTATGCATACCCGTATGCGTACTGGTTTGTTAGTTGAAGTCCGGAACTTAGTATGCATACTTGTATGCGTACTGGCGTAATTTCAAGTTCAGGAATTCAACTGAGTTTGGTAGTGTACGACAGTATGCGTAACCGTTTGCATACTAGCGAACCCAGACCAAGTCCGGCTACTTAGGTATGCGTACCCGTTTGCATACTTGAGTGGGTTATGTTCTAAAATCGGTTTGTTCATGAACTAATACATTTATAAATTAAGGAATGCAATCTTTTGCAAACTGTGGCTATAATGTTCATGAATTGATTCGAGTGAATCAAATCGATTTTGCTTCAATTGTGTCTTGTATACTTCTATGGGAATACAAACAATTGAAAACTCTAGAACTAGTTTCATTTGAGTCATTTGAACTAGTTGTGATTGAGATAAACAAGGTTGATATGAAAGTGTTTATATAGCTAACTTCGGTTAACTATTGTTGATCCAACAATGTGTACACGTTTAGGTACGGTTACCCATATCTAAATAAAGTCACTTTTCATTTGGGTGTAACAAGCTAAGTTCGATCCAACGGTTGAAAGATATTAGCTTGAGTTTAATCAGGTTTTCATCTAACGGTGAATATTGAATACTTCGTTACCAAGGTAACATTGATTGCAAACCCTGATTTTAAGACTATATAAAGGAGAACTCTAGCAACTGGGAAACCTAATCCCCACACCTCCTGTGTGATACTGGTTGCGACTAGAGTCGATTCTCCTTTAACCTAGGTTTTTCCTAGAGCCATTATAGGTTAACGACTTAAAGACTTCATTGGGATTGTGAAGCCAGACCCAACTATTTTCTATATAGTTGCGTGTTCTGATGTTGCTGTATTCTATCGTATTGAGTATTACCTTCTTTAAGATTTGCTCGAGATTTAATCTCCGATAGGCAAGATAAAAAGTAGTTACAAACATCTCCGTCTCATCGTTTTTGATTCCACAATATCTTGTTTCACTACCATACGATTAAGATTGTTGTGAGGTGATTGATAATACTAGGTTGTTCTTCGGGAATATAAGTCTGGCGTATCAATTGGTTCCATTTCACCTTGATTTATAAAAAGACGGAACAAAACTCATAGGTATTTGTGGGAGATAGATTTATCTATTAAATAGACTTTTCTGTGTGATACAGATTTGTTTATCAAGTCTTCGAGTTTAGGTTGTAGCAACTCTTAATAGTGGGTGAGATCAGCTAAGGGAATCAACTGCGTAGAGTCCTGCTGGGATTCAGAGGCATAAGGAACGCGACTGTACCTTAATCAGTGTGAGATTGGTTAGGGCTCAACTACATTCCAGTCCGAAGTTAACTTGTAGTAGGCTAGAGTCTGTAGCAGCTTAATACAGTATTGTGTTCAAATCTGGACTAGGTCCCGGGGTTTTTATGCATTTGCGGTTTCCTCGTTAACAAAAATTGTGGTGTCTGTGTTATTTCTTTTCCGTATTATATTTGTTTATATAATTGAAATATCACAGGTTGTGCGTAGTTCAATCAATTAGATAATCCAACCTTTGGTTGTTGATATAAATTGATTGACACTTGAACATTGGTCTTTGGTACCGTTCAAGTTGTTTCTCATAATAATCAGGCTCACGGATTATATCTGTTTGATTTGTTGATTACATTGAGAAACAGAGATACAACTCTTGGATATATTTCCATTGATTGAGTCTGACTGTCTAGTTGATTCTCTTGGAATTATATTGAAGTTTGTCCATACAGATTGCCTAAACGAAATATTGGGTGTGGTTGTTATACCCTCTCTTTTTTAATTGGTATCAGAGCATGCAAACACGTTTAAGACCTCATAAGTCTGTGTTTGTAGCGATTTGACTCTATGGACAGTAATGCTATCTCTGAGAAACGTATCACCAGAAGAAAAAAAAGTTCTATTTCTATGAAATCTATTAAAGAGAAAGACTTGTCTATCTCACAAATAGATGAACATTTTGTTCCTACGAAACAACCAAGTATTGATATGTGTTACCCTGATTTTCTTACTGACGAATCTGATTCTGAAGTAAAAAGGGAAGCAGCCTAAGAGAGAGCAGTGATTCTAAAACTGGTTAGAATCCAGACTGATCGGTCGAAACACAACGTCAATGCACTTATTGGTATGATAAATAATTGGGATTCTCAAATTGGACATCTTTTGAGTAAACTCTCTATTCAAAGATGTTCTAAAGAGTCCACTATACCAATAAATTCTGTCTCAGCTGTGAATTCAGTTTCATAAGTTAATCCACGATCTCTTCCTATTGGTAAAGATGTGCCTGTATCTTCCTCAAATTAAGGAATCACCACATCTCTTGGAATGAAGAAATCTCCTAACAATGTTGTTAAGTCTATGTGTCTCTTTTGTGACTCAATAGGGCATATTGAACAGAAGAGCAAATCTAGGTTTAATGACGACTATATTATTCGACTTCAATACACCTTGGATTTAATTCTTGAAGGTGTAACTGGCATTCGTATGTCTAAACCAATCGAATTTAGCACTTGCCCTGTGAATCCTTCCAGGAAAGTCAGTTCAATTTTTTCCTCGAATGTTCATGCTGGTAATAGTAATCTTAACACAAATCGTCCAAGAAGGTTTCAAGAAGGATCTTATTCGGTTAAAAAGGGAGATGCTGTTGTTCTTGATGTGAATAAGGTATTAGAAGAAGGAAACAAAAATGAAGGTGTAAAAGACAACCTAAATTTGATCATTGAAGTATACAAAGAGCTCATAAATAGGCTGTCAAATTCCTCTGATCAAAACCCTTAAGGTAAGAATCCATACTATGCATCTTATTTTGATAATAGTAAGTTTTATGATCACTTTTCACATCAAAAGGTTTTTCCTCCAAAAATAAGGAAAAATGGGTTTAATTGTGAACAACATTCACTTAATGAGCGCAATGCTCATACTTGGGCTAATTAATCACAAGGTTGAATTCTCACTTAAAAAAAGCAAACAAACAAACAAACAAACTTGGTTGAGTGAGATATGATCAGGAATACTTTTTGTCAAAATGGTCTCTGATTAGTCAAGTTATTTTCTTGTCGTTCTTAGCTGGATTATCTCTTGCAGACATTTTTTTTTTCATAAGTATTTTGTGTTTGTATTTATTAGTTTTATTTTTCTTCCCATGAAATTTTAATAGGGTTAAAACGTTATTCTTATGCTCTAAATTTTTCTCTTGTGAGAATATAAAATTTATTAAGCTAAGGTTTGTGAAAAAAGTCACTTAGCAATATTTTGCTTTGCAAACAGTTTCTTTTTCAGTTGGTTTTTCTTTTTCACTTATGGGTTAAGGCTGTGTACGTGCGAGTTCATGTGTTACTTTTCACGAACCAACTATAGAAACCCTAAAGTTTCCCTAAAAAAAGTTTATATACTTTTCCTATTGAGTTGAGTTATCTCACTCTAGGTTTTCTTTTATCAAGAATATATTCTCCTCATTGTTCTTGGAATTTGCCAGAAGACTTTGTTGATAATGCAATATACTTCGGTTTCGATGGGAAGAAGAAAAGAACCATTGTAGATGCTGACGAACTCAATTCTGATGTATCATGCTATTATGAATATACTCATCAAGATGGTGAAAAGGTTGAGATGGTCTCTGCTGAGGTGGTTCATGATTTTCTCAAGTATTTTAAGAATGCAAAACTGCATCTCATTGATACTATGAAAGGTCTTGATGTGTTACAAACTGAGTTGAAAAAGGTTAACTCCGAACTTTTTCTCATGAAGACACATGTGAAAGATCTTCTCAATTACGATATCTACTCTGAAGAAGTGGTTGATGCTGTCAATCACAAGCTCAAAGACCTTGAAACCCGGGAAGCTTCCGAACGTGAACCTTTGTTTTAGCTTGTGATCGGTTTTTGTTTTTAGAGTTGTTTTAAATTTTTGTCTATGAAACTTCTTATGATAATTTATTCTTATGTTTTAAGAAGGATAACTAGGGTTTGGAATAGCAATTATTGTGAGTACATATAGCTATTGCCAACAATTTTCATCTTGCAATGTTTTTAGATTTATTTATTTAAATTCTAAAGTTTATTTGGAAGATGATTTTGCAGTATTAATCTTTATTGGTATTATACATTGCAAAAAAAATTATGGGATATGTGTGTTTACGTCCGTGAACTATGATTGTACCGTATACGTCAAAAGTTAAGTCTATTATATGTCTTTATGCAAATATTTGGAAAATAGAATGAACTTTTGATAACAAAGATTAAGTCTATGATATCATTATGCAAATATTGATGAAAATAGAATGAATCTTTGAATATTCCGTAGTATTGATCTTTCCCTCATCCACTTCTATGTGAAAGTACTGTGCATCTCCATAAGTTCTCTTATGTTGAGCATTTCCGATTAAATTAATCATGGGTTCTCTTGTGGTTAATTTGATTGAGTTTTCTGGATACAAATTCATGTTTCATTTAATTTGTTAATGTCCAAATAAATCCTTATTTTCTTGTAAAAGTAAGGTCGCTCTTGTTGTTCTTTCGGGAATCACATTTTATGGGGGAGAGTTCTTAATTGAACTTGTGCTTAATTGCCAAATCTTTGTGGGGAGTGTGGCTGTGGAATATTGTAGGAGTTATCTTATATCTTTATAAACTACTTGATGAATACACTAAGTTTCGACTATGTGAAATCATCAAAACAAAGTTGGTATGTTCTCTTTTAGTCATGAAGTATCTCTATGAGAATTTCATTATGATCCCGCTAGTTTTTGACCTTTGCCAATTTATATTGACAAAAAGAGGGATAATTATTGTGTAGTTCACACTACAAATACATATGGTTTACGGATCATTATGTAAGGGGGAGTGGTTTTCATTATGAGATGAAGTATTGACTAGGGGGGGTGATACATATCACCATAGTATTGTTGTCAAAGTTGTGATGCAATTGGACTTTGATGCTGTGTAATAATACTATGACACTGTATAACAATGATTGAGAGCTACTGTTTTCTCATTGTTATAGCTACTGATCTTCAACAACTATGATGCTGAGTTGAACACGTTCAGAATCATTGGAGTACTTGGAAGTGACAAAGATTTTGAGTAATGTTGAAGAACCAAGGAAATAAAGCATTTGGATGAGAAGCTACAAAGTTTATTCATTTTGTAATCCATATGTATTGATAATTTTGTCACTAAAATTAACAAAGGGGGAGATTGTTAGAGCACTGCTCTATCGAACTCGCAAGCGTTTCTATCTCAATCTTGTTTGTCAAGTTTAGTTGTCAAAACTATAAGTCTTGATTTATAGTCTACTTATATGCTAACTGTTGCAAGTTATTCCAAGTCCGGGAACCATAATATGCATACCTGTATGCGTACTGGTTTGTTAGTTGAAGTCCGGAACTTAGTATGCATACCCGTATGCGTACTGGCATAATTTCAAGTTCGGGAATTCAACTGAGTTTGGTGGTGTACGACAGTATGCGTACCAAGACCAAGTCCGGCTACTTAGGTACACGTACCCGTTTGCATACTTGAGTGGGTTATGTTCTAAAATCTGTTTGTTCATGAACTAATACATTTATAAATTAAGGAATGCAATCTTTTGCAAACTATGGCTATAATGTTCATGAATTGATTCGAGTGAATCAAATCGATTTTGCTTCAATTGTGTCTTGTATACTTCTATGGGAATACAAACAATTGAAAACTCTAGAACTAGTTTCATTTGAGTCATTTGAACTAGTTGTGATTGAGATGAACAAGGTTGATATGAAAGTGTTCATATGGCTAACATCTGTTAACTACTGTTGAGCCAACAAGGTGTACATGTTTAGGTACGGTTTCCCATATCTAAATGAAGTAACTTTTCATTTGTGTGTAACAAGCTAAGTTCGATCTAACGGTTGAAAGATATTAGCTTGAGTATAATCAATTTTCATCTAACAGTGAATATTGAATGTTTCATTACCAAGGTAATATTGATTGCAAACCCTAATTTGAAGACTATATAAAGGAGAACTCTAGCAACTGGGAAACCTAATCCCCACACCTCTTGTGTGATACTAGTTGCGACTAGAGTCGATTCTCCTTTAACCTAGGTTTTTCCTAAAACCATTATAGGTTAACGACTTAAAGATTTCATTGGGATTGTGAATCCAGATCCAACTATTTTCTTTATAGTTGTGTGTTCTGATCTTGATGTATCGTATTGAGTACTATCTTCTATAATATTTTCTCAAGATTTAATCTCCGATAGGCAAGATAAAATGTAGTCACAAACATTTTGTCTCATCGTTTGTGATTCCACAATATCTTGTTTCGCTACCATACGATTAAGATTATTATGAGGTGATTGATATTACTAGGCTGTTCTTCGGGAATATAGGTTCAGTGTATCAATTGGTTCTTGTTCACCTTGATTTATCAAAAGACGGAACAAAACTCATAGGTATTTCTTTGGGAGACAGATTTATCTATTCAATAGACTTTTCTGTGTGATACAGATTTGTTTATCAAGTCTTCAACTTTGGGTCATAGTAACTCTTAGTTGTGGGTGATATCAGCTAAGGGAATCAAGTGCGTAGAGTCATGCTGGGATTCATAGGCGTAAGGAACGCGACTGTACTGGTAGGCTAGGAAATATACCAACAATATTTAACTGCACGTGCACAGTATCGATATTCAACACAGGGCAAGCACAGGTCGATCCACAGGGACAAGGTGGGTGTTGAGTTGAAACTATGGCCTGACTACAACTTATTCAATCCAAACAGTAACAAAAAGGGGTTTTCTGATTTCCCCAACTAAGAGTTGCTTTAAATCAATTGAAGAGTTTAAACCAATCTGCCTCCCACGGATTAAGCCTATATGTGATTTCCCCAACGATCAAAAAGTTTGATCAAAGGTGATGGAAATCGATAGCAATAGACAGAGTCTAGCTAACCTCAAAATCCAGACTTTTTCAACCCGAAGTGCAGCCTAGATTATTATTCACCTCACAAGTATAAAACTTGTGGAATTAACAAAGTTTGAGACGAAGAAAACTTTGATGATTTCTATCTATCTTGATCGAGTGAGCATCTCAACAATAAACCAAGATCGGGATACTCGAGTTATCAAGAAAAGATAACTGGACCTGGCTTCACGAATCCCTATGAAATCTTTGTAGTCGCTAAACCCTAAAAGGGTTAGGAATAGGACTACTCTAGATACAACTATGACACACCAAAAATAGTTTCGGGATTCAAAGATCCCAATTGCTTGAAGTTCTCCTTTTATAGACATTCAAAGCATAGGTTGCTTTAAGTTTAAGCTAAGATAGCTTTGGAACCAAGCAATCAATATCCACCGTTAGATGAATATTTGAATCTGATTTACATAAACAAGATATACACCCTGGTTAGGTGAAACCATAATCGAACCGTGTTTAAATACTATGTTCAAGGTGGTTAGCCGAAACTAGCCAATTTGAACTTATAAGCTTAATACTCATTTTATGAACACTTAAGACATTAACCTTGAGTCACAATCATGTGATCAAATAAGTATAGTGTTTTTAGAGAATTGATCAAATGTAAATTATCTCGTAGAAATAATTTTATCACACTTGAAAATAATCGGCATGGTTAGTAAATGCACAAAGGACAAATACCATAGCCGTTCGTGACTCAGGTCAGTCAAAGTACGTGCACCAGTTTGTAAACAATTTAACCAAACCAAGTTCCGGAGTTCACATAAATATTTAGGTATGTGTACCTTAATACCATGACCGGTTCCATGGGTCCACAAAACTATTTTGGTATGCGTACCAGTTTGGATACACAACCTAGTTCAGGAACACATAACTATTTTGGTACGCATACCGGTGTGGATACTAAACCAGTTCCGTGACCACAGTTCCTTTACGGTTTGCATACCGGTATGCGTACCGATCCGGTTCACGAGTTAAACATATTTTCACATGATGTGCATAAGGATATGAGTACAAAAAATCTGTAAGTCGACATATAGCTACTAGACTATGTGTACAAGTACATGTATTACGGGTTCAGACTTATAACAATTTTCCCAGTTTGTAAGATTGGTAACACTGTCTTGTATCCGAATCTATAGTAGTTCTATATTTTTCCCTAAATCGATTCGAAACATTCTCGAATAACATCAATGACACATATCATTGTTCCATGCTATTTCTGAATGATAAAACTTGAATCATGATTTTGATTCCGAACAATAAATTGTCCTTAACCGAAATTCATCAAGTATGAACAAATGTTCATTAAGCTTAATCATTATATTTCGAGTACTAATTATCAAGATAAACTTGACTCGAAATTCTTATATATGCATGATAGTCTAATTAGTTATGCGACATCATCTCAAATGATATAAAAGTGAATATAACTTGAGAAATAAGTGGTTCAGTATTCACTTACCCTTTTTTTTTTGATGAAGTTCTCCAAAATCTTCTGTTGATTTTTGCCTTCAAACGGTAGAACGCAATCATGACTGCCGTGATCCACTGTTTCTTAACTACATTTCTATCCTTGTCCGAGACTTAACTAATTATAGACTAAAAATAAAGATATAGTTTTGACAACTAAATTTGACAAAAATCTTGAGATAGAAACACTTGTGAGTTCGACCGAGCAATGCTCTAACAACCATAAAGATACTTCACTCCCTCATAGTCACATGTGCTTGACAGCACCACCACACCCTAAGGTGTCTTCAAATATGCACAATGATGATCAAGTTTATCCAATGTCTAAACTTTTCACCTGTCACCACCTTGGTGAGCATATCTACTGGATTATTGGAAGTTCCGATCTTTTCTATCAGAATGTCACCTTCTTCAAGAATTTCCCGTACTTTGTGATATCTTACACTGATGTGTTTTGTTCGAGCATGATAAACTTGGTTCATAGATAGATGTATCGCATTTGTATGTCACAAAACACCCTTACTTGCTCTTGGTGAATCCTCAATTCATCAAACAAACCTTTCATCCAAATGGCTTCCTTTATACCTTCTATAACATCTATATATTTAGCTTCCGTTGTTGATAACGCTACTATAGATTAAAGGTTGACCTCCAACTTATCGGTCCACTCGCAACTGTAAAAACATATCCAGTAGTGGACCGAAACTTGTCCAAATCACCAGCGTAATCGGAATCACAATATCCTACTACTTTGTAACCAGTTCTCTCATTCCGTGAGAACTTCAAAACAGCATCTAAGTTACCTTGAATATACTGCAGAATCCACTTCACGGCCTACCAGTGTTCCTTCTCTGGATTATGCATATATCTACTAACTGATAGACGCATTATTGTGTCTAATATGTCTCAATTGTATATATTGTTAGTGTTCGATTTTGTATTTATTTTGTTATTTTATGTCTTTATAGGTATTTTTAGAGAAATAAGCTCTTGCGGCGAAATTGGCTCGAAAAGTGGTGTTTTACACCCCAGGATAGAGTACTAAAGGCACCCCAGAAATGCACCGGAAGCACCCCAAAAATGTGTCGGAGGAACCCCGAAAAAATTACTGTCTACGCCCAAAAATTACTATTTGCACCCCATAAGACAAGTGCTAAAGGGACACCCGTGCAGGATTAGGGGGAGGACATGTTCTTCTCAAATTCAAAAGAATATTTTTGGCGGGAAAATAAACTTATTTCTCTGTCAAATTTTCGATCAATTTTTGGACGTGATTTAGTGAGATTCAATCCCTGAAACTTAATGGGTAGACGTGATATGACCATAGAAAGCTGTTAGCGAGTTTAACATATTTTCAGCGTGCAAGAAGTGTTTGGAGATCAAACAGATGCGTGGAGGAGATAAACAGGGGAAGAATCACGTAAATATCATCCCCGAGTAAAAGAAAATATTTTGGATTTATTAGCGAGATTTTTACGTGTTGATTGATATAAATAGGTTGATTGGGGTCTCACTGTGGGATAGAGAGAGTGGGGAGCAGTTAGGAAGAACCAGAGAGTCGAGAAATCAAGTGGCAGAAAAACTCCATTTTCTGCTGCTGTGAAGAACACGAAGAACATTGGACGCACGCAGAACCGTCGTTTTTCAACAGTGACAACGACAACTGTTTGTGGGTCGTATTGCAACAGTGTCAACAACACTTCATTTTTATCGTTCTCTGTAACAGCTCGGTTTGTAACGAACAAAAGTGTTACAAACCCGGTTTTTATCAATTTTTCTCCTATTTCATCATTTGTGAACCATTTTTGAGCATTAATAAAGATGAATTTTGAGCATGTTTCCATGATAATGATGAGCTGATTCTCGCGTAATCAAGGCACGGAGAAAGCTATTTATGCATGAATAATTGGTAACTATTCTATTTTTCTCTAATTTTTATTTTATAATTCACTCAATCACTACTTTGTAGAATTTTAAATTGTTTGCATAATTTTTCCTAATTAGTTGTGATTCAATTAGATAGGTTATGCTTTGGTTAGATAATCTATGCTTAAGGGATACAATTAATGTTTGAGAATATGCTTGATAATTTGTGAATTAAGAAAAAGAAATTTTAAAAATAATTAGAGTTTTGGAATCTTTATCATCATTTATTCATGTGTAATAGTGGAATCTAGTGTCTTGGTTATTTTCACTCTAAAAAAAACAAATTTGGATTAAAATTTTCTCTACTTTTAGTTTAAATAAATCTAGCTTTCACAAGTCTTACGAACTCATTCTTACCACTATCTAAAATTACATCACTAACCATACTAACATCTTTTGAAATATCAGGCCCAGTGTATCCCATGGCATACATAAGGCTTCCAACAACACTTGCATACGGGGTATTTTAGCCATTAACCTCTGCTCCTCCACCATTTTTGGTGATTGTTCAACATTCAATTTAAAGTGTCGAGCTAGAGGCTGTGTTACTGGTTTAGGCTTGTCATCTAAACCAAACCGCTTCAATACCTTTTTCAAATAAGACTTTTCAGAAAGACAAATAGTGCAAGATTTCCTGTATCGAGTTGTAAAAGCTCGAGATCAAACTGCGCTACTAAAGAAAGTAAAATTATAATGGAAGAATGTTTTACCGTTAGATAAAACACTTCATTATAGTCAATCCCTTCCCTTTGCGCGTAGCCCTTAGCTTTAATAAATCACTCATAACTTTTTCTATAACTCGGAGTTAAGTGATTCTTGGCTCATTGCATTCGTATTCGCTACAACATGAGGACCTTTCTACAGATAAAGGTCATTTTTACAAAAGTCATGGGCTCAAATATCATCGAGTGTATATATAATATATATTTAACGTCATAGGAATTACCATAGAGTGAGCACTTGTTTTAATAGATAGAGAGCTAGAGTAAACAAGATAATCAAGAGTTTGTTACTAACCTTTAACGAAGTTCTCCAAGATATGTCTTAGTGTAGTCTTCAATCTTTATTCTTTAAGGATATCTTTGATTCTATACTCTACTTCTTAAACCTAATCTAGTCCGAACTGACTTTAGTGACTAAATCAAGAATGTGTTTTGTCATCTAAATTTGACAACTAACTTGACATACAACGATAGAGGGTTCAACCGAGCAATGCTCTAACATCTTGTTCTACTAGATCATTTAAAATTTATTTCAAATGAAGTTAAAGAAACTAAATTTAACTGATTCTAAATATAAGAAACTTTCTAAACATTCTCATCAACTCGTACAATTACGTGAGAAAATCCAAGTAGTCATGAATGAATGGGTCGAAAAGATCAAAAAGAAATTTAGTCTTAAGAAATTTAATTATTTTAACCACTTCTATTCACATGTGCAAGAATCGGAAGAGGAAAGAATCTTGTTGGAAAAATTATTACAGAACAAAGTGCTTGCAAAATGAGGTAATAAGTTAGTTATAAATAGTTAGTTTTCTTGGGGTTTATAATCCAAAATCTTTTGAAAATAGTTAGTTTTCTTTTCCTTGATAGATTACAACAGGTGATAGAGAAGTACTAACTTTCCTTAAAGACATCAGAAAGACTGGCGCTGGCACTACAAAATTCTTGAAGGCAAATCCATCCTTTACTAATAGAAATTGAGAGGCATAAAGTGAAGAGAACAGTATGTTAATTTTCTAATTTACTATCATTTTTTTAAAGTAATGTTGTTATTTTTATTATGAAATTTTTATTATTATATTGGTGAATGCATAGACGGCACAAACATCCAAACGATGTCGAAGAACACGATGAAGACAATGACTATACTATAGTTGATTTGAGATTGGTAAAACACTTTTGTTGAACCAAATTAACAATCTATTATTATTTTTATTAATGTTTTAACCACACTTTCTTATGTTTTTATTAATTTTGGTTTTCATTTTTCTTTATTAGATGAAGCGTAAGAAGTTCCCTAAGACAAAAAAGTACAAAAAAGTTGAAAAAAAAAAAAAAATTGACATATTTGCCACCAAATGACTCTATCAGTGGGATAGTGTTGTGGTTTATTAGATTGAACGCTCCGATACTCGGAGTAAGAATAAAAAACGTGACCCCGAATATGTGTATTCTTGCTTTTTAATCTATTCATGTAATTACATAGTTCGATATTATTAACTATTAATTCAAATTATTTTCCTTTTCTTTTTATTTTACACAACTTGAACAATTGAACTTTATTCGTCTTGTGTGGCTCGGATTATGTATGTATTATGAGTTTCCTTATAAAATAAAATTTTGATAATTAAAGAAATATAATGTTTTTCTTTTTGTACGTAGATTCGCCCTTAATTGAAGCATTCTCCCAAATGCTATGTCATTCTACCCTAGAGTTGTAGATCTTATAGTTGGTAAGCTTACAAATAAGAGCAGTAAGATAAAAGATTTCAAAAAATAATAAAAACTATAAAGTATCTTCATGCATCCACAATCCACATGCATGTATAGGTTACATCCACTTTTGGTATCAAATGTTTTTCTAGCATTATGCTCTTTAACTTGGTAGCTTGATGTCATTTGACTTCATGCGCTATCACTGTATTGGCGTAGTGATGCTATGACATTTGTCTATTTCATTACGCGTTTTATGTATTTTAAATTCTCCTTTTTTTATTTAGTCTCATGTTTTTGGATTGTTTTTACATTTGGAAGTTGATTGATATTACTCCTACGCTACTGTTTTTTAGATTGCATTTTACGATTGGAAGAAGCTCATTAAGTGTCTTCATCTTATTTGTATGACGGAAAAGTTCAAAATGATGATAAAGAATACTAATTAGTAGTAAAAATAAAAAAAATTATACAATGAAGTAATAATTGACCGTTGAGGTTTAGTGTGTGCAATAATATTAACTCAATTATGAAAATACGTGTCATGTTTTAAAGTCTAAATATTTATAATAAGTCCCTAAATCGGTATCTACAGATGGGTATGTAACTAAAAGAATAAAATCATTATATACGGAACAATAACTAATGATTATTACTAAATTGCATTAGGTAATGTACCTTATTTTCTACACATAAGTAGATATTCTTGCACACAAAAAAAAAAGTGTCTTAAGAAATTATATTTTTGAATTGAAGTTCTTATTATGTTTACAAATTGAAGCTGTTTTTATAGTACGTTGCAACTTTTTTTCAAGTGTTTGGAATGCATATTGGTACTATCAAATTGCATTTTTTTTTGCCCACACTGCTACAAGCCTATGCCTATAATGTATTTAAATACTTTTCTTTGTCCAATTAGCTTATCTCACAATGTCTCACTGGGAGAGGGCCATATGCATCAGAAACAAAATTTATGTATGCTGAAAGAATGAATATCTACGACCGCTCAGATCAGTCAGACAGAACATTCTCGAACTCATTGAAACATTTGTGGAAAATTATGAAAACCTCGATATCAGGTATGAGATTCTGTTTTATCTAAAGGGTTATGTTCTTGTCGGGTATACAAAGAGCGTCACTGATGGGAGGGAGCCTGGAGCCTGGGGTTATTTCCTTGTTTGTAACTATAATCAACAAGTATAGAGGTGTTATGGCAAATGATGTGCCGTCTATACTCGATGCAATTTTGCACTATACATTTGAAATGATTACACATAACTTTGTAAAGTACCCTGAGCACTATCACAATTTTCTTTCCTTATTACTAGTTGTTGCCAAGTATAATTTCCCAGCTTTAACTATTTTATCGGAGTGGTAACTCCAGTTTTCCACGAGTCGTATTATTTGGGCTGTCAGACACGTGGAAAAAGATATTTCTGAAATTCTCCATAACATTCTGTTAGAGGTGTTGCAAAATTTTAAATGTGATATGTTCTACCAAGGGTATTTCCGAACACTCAAACGAGTGTTATCTGACACACTCAACAAACCGAGGTTTTGACTTCATGTTTCAATCCTTCAACGCTTATTTGGCCTGGTGGACTCTGTTCTTAGATTGTGAAATATGTTCAAGGATAATTACCCAATCATATGAAGTTCATAGAAGAGTCCACTTTTACTGATTTGAAGCCACTGTTCTCTATAATGAAAGCGATTATGATCGTACTCTTCATAAAAAAGTTGATCAAATCAAGAAATCAAGATACTAGTTTCTGTAGATGTGTATCTGGTTTCCATGTGCTGTCCTGACAATTCTTTTTCAAAAGGTGATGAATTATCTGAATGGTCTGAACTATCGTAGAGGCTGCTGAGTCTCAAGTGCAGAAGTATGATTAGAGAATTTGAGAAGGATGGATATGGTCTTTGGGATATTTGAATTTGCATTTTATACTACAACATGTTATATACATGTAGCTAGCTAATGAAGTGTTATGAAATCTCTTTCCTACAAAATAAATAAATAAATTCTTTGTAATTGAAATTTACTACATATATTATACATCAAAAAACAATTAATCATAAATCCATGAACTAGCTAGTAAAAGTGAATTTCAACCAAGTACAAATCACCCTAATTTACATCGAAAACACAAGCACACCCAATTTACTTAAAATGAGATCAAATTATGTATCCAATTAAAAAGTAAACACCCAAACCAACATTTTTAGGGTTAACATCTATCACCAATAATACTGATGTGAGTAACGATGGAGGAGTTATTTAGATCAATTTTCTTTTGCTACTGATGTGAGTTATGATGGGGGAACTAATTAGATCGACGACGAACATCGAGTTTTGCTGTCTGGTTCTATTCATTATCCTCGTAGTATACTCGATACGTGGCTAGATTCGATTAAGAAATCTAAAGAATGGATTTAATGCTATTGAAACGTACGTGTTTTGGAATGTTCGTATACCTCTTTATCGTTAACGTGATTTGTCAGGTAGTCTGGACTTGGACTTGATTAGGTTTCTCAAAGTTATTCAGAACACAAGTCTTTATGATATTTTATGTATTGGCCCATATATTTGTACTAAATGAAATTATGGTGGGGGTGCCAATATGTTTGCTTACTGAACGTATAACTGATTTTAAGAATGATATATGAAACTTTACAGCTCTGATTGTTTTTATTGTCAGGGTATCGCTCGGTCAAGCTCAAAAGCTTTAATATGTCATGCTTGTTGTCAAATTTAGTTAATCAAAACTATATCTTGATTTATAGTCTACTAAGGTTAGTCTCGGACTAGGAATAGGAATATGGTAGTTGAGTATCAGAATTTACCAATCGACCTTGAAGGTTTAAGACTAAAGAACAACAAAGACATCTACGAGAACTTCATCAACAAAGATATGTGAAGACCGATTATCCTATTTACTCATTTTTGTTCTACCATTTTTATCTACTAAGATATTGTCATATGCCTATAATATTTGATGAATATTGCAAATAAAAAATCTTGAGTTCAAGCTAGTACCTGATAAATCTCGAATTATAAATTCTAGAAAAAAAGAACTTATCGCATAATAAGTTGAGAGCAATTTAATGTTCAACATATCGTAATTGCGTAAAAGGTTCATATGAGACATCAAATTAGTTTTTATGTCGACGAACTGATTTGGTTAGTACATGAAAACTTGGAACTCCTGAGGATGCTGTTGATTTCATTGCCCATTTTTTCCAGGATGGTGGAACTTTCCAAAATTACTATACATATCATGTAGGTAGCAACTTCGGACGAAGTGTTGGTGGTCCATACATTTCAACTACATATGACTATGAAGCGCATCTCGATGAATTCGAGAAACTTTAACCAACCTAAATGGGTCACTTGGAAGATCTTTAGCAAGTTCTTAAGTCAATGGGGAAAAAAATTCCTTATGGAAATACCAACATTGATTTCAACAACTAACTATTTGTTTTTAAGTATAGGTTTCGAGCGAGTGCAAATTTGTGCACCCCTAAATACCGGGGTGCACGTTACGGCTCACCCAATTTGCTCCTATAACTTCGTCTAGTTTCCGATTTCGCTTTTTACTAGTATTTTATTTTATTTTATTTTTATTTTAAAATTAAAGGAGAATCCCGAAGCTGCTCAAATTTTCATCGCCATTAACATTTTTTCTTTCTTTATTACTTCTCTTAAGAACGAAGAAGATGAAAAGGTGGGATTCAATAGTTCTAATTTCTTTCTCACTAGAGTAGTATCACAGTAATTATTCCTATTGCTAACCTTAATTGTTCCATTGAAAGGATCACAATCTCAATAGGAAAGCACATAAGGTACAATACATGATCTGCTTAATAATATACAGACGAAGATTGACAAAGAAAACTTTAGATCAGAAAAAGTCAAAACCGTGATTTACTTTAGCCACTTCAATTACACAATCCTCCGGAGCAGTTGCAGCCAATTTCATTGGAAAAAAAAGAGATTGATGTTACCTTCCATCAATTTAATTCCTTCCTATTTTTTCACAGCTACTTCAATCTACCAATCAATATCACAATCAAATGCCAGATCAATCCCACTCATTGGGTTAAACCATCAACACATAAATTTTGATGAATTTTACACAGATTTATTGTTCGGAAAGGAAGGAAAAAGAAGAGATAAGAAAAGAGGGGTTAATGGCGGTTCTGTGCTTAGTCTTACGTAATTTCTTCCATTTAAAGCTGAAAAAAACAACAACAACAAAAAAAAAACCCGGAAACCAGACTAAGTTATAGGAGCAAATTGGGTGAGCCGTAACGTGCACCCCGGTATTTAGGGGGTGCACAAATTTGCACTCGGTTTCGAGCTATCTTTTCAGAAATGCTTACACAACTAATGATGTCAAATAAACTTCAAATAAAATTCTGGTCTTTCATTACACAATAATTAAAATGAAATAAGTATACAAAACCTCCTCCAATTATTTTTCTCATTGGTCTTAGCATACTATATTTTGTTCCATTAATGTCAAATATGACTTCATATAAATGTCATAAAATAGATCAGTAAGATCTGTAGAAAGAACTTAATTCCATAAATTAGAAATTTAAAAAAAAATTCCAAGAAGAAATACATTTTTTTTTATGTTTAGAACTCATTCTGAAATTGTGTTCTCAAACTAACTTCTGGATTTTAGGGTTAATTAAATGGATACACATCCAGAAGTAGTTTTTCGATTTCCAGAAATCAGAACGCAAAAAGTTAATTGGGGTATAAAATTTTGGAAAGACCACTAGAAATAAAAAAGTTAATTTTTTGTGAAGCAAAATATTTTTACTTGTGACTTTTGCTTCTGGTATCCAAACGCGCTCTTAAAGGAAACCTCTTTTAAAATAGAGAAATTGGGTCAATTGCCCAAATATTTTTAAAACATGGTTCTAATGGACGAGTAAAAATTAGTATGGGTGAAATGGACACCAAAAAAATAACAAAAATGAATTTGGATTCATCCTGGCTTAAACTTAAAAAATAGCGAGGGTGAAACTGGATGCATCCTGAAATAAGAAAAAATATTTGAAAATGGGTAGGATGAAATGTTTACATCCCGGCTATTTTTACATTCTCGTCCATTTAAACAGTATCAAATTTTACATGTCTTTTTCACCCAGGAGTTGTCGTTATTAGGTTAATTGACCAATTTGTGTTTAAAATAGTAGAAAATACCTATTAGTCATAGAAATAATACATTAGACAGAGTCTAGTCTAGTTGACTCAGTCAATTGTCTGTTTAGTCCTTTTTGAAAATATAAATTATAGTTTAGTCCTAGGGTATTGTCCACCCACACGGAGTATTCTTTTTATGTTACCAAAATACCCCTGCACATGCTAAAATTATGGTTTAGTCCTAAAATTTTATTATTTGGTCCTTTCACTGACGTATATAACCAGGAAAGAACAAGAATCACTTTCAGTTTCAGTTTTATTTTCTCTCTCCTCGATTTTTCTGTTGCTGCAGAAATTTTTTGCTGCAGACTTTTTTTCTAGGGTTTACTAAATCTTTCTGCTGTGGTAGAATAATTTTGTTTTTGATACCAAGATTGATTCGATTTATAGCAGATTAACTTGCTTATGAAGACTGATTTGATTACGGAGTTAATTTGATTACGGAGTTTGATTTGGAATTACAGATCTTATTCGATTTTTACTGAGATTTTTGCTTTTGAAGATTGATTCAAGGCTTTTTGGAGATTGATTCGAGGCTTTTTGAAGATTGATTCGAGGCTTTTTTGAAGATTGATTCGATTTTGGAGTTGATTTTGGGAATTACAGATCTGATATCGGAGATTTGGAGTTTTTTTGGAGTTGATTTTGATTCTTCTTGTTTCTGGTGAGTTTTCACACTAATCCTTTCTCTGATTTTATTTTTATTTGAAGTAATTCTATAGATCAGCTAAGTATTTTGTTGATTAGTTTGTTTTTTGAATTTTAAGAGCAATGAATGAAGTCATTCTGTTAAGGCTTCATTTGTTAGAATGAACTCTTTATATTGTTAAGGAAGAAGTAGTGTTGCTGCTTGTTTATGTGTTAGGATGTTAACGAACGAAGTCATTCTGTAACGGCTTCATTCCAAGAATGAACTCTTTCTTTGTCAAGGAAGAAGTAATGTTGCTGCTTTCTTTAACTGTTAGGATGTTAATGAATGAAGCTATTTTGTTAAGGCTTCATTTGTTAGAATGAACTCTTTATTTTTGTCAAGGAAGAAGTAGTGTTGCTGCTTGTTTATCTGTTAGAATGTTATTGAATGAAGCTATTTTGTTACGGCTTCAGTTCAAGAATGAATTGTTAAGGCTTCAGTTGTTAGAATGAACTATTTTGTTTGGTTCAGTATGGCCCTCTCCAGTTGTGCAGTTGTGTACTACAAAGGGGATGGTATTCCGTTGGAAGTTTCTTTAGATACTATGATTCGTGACCTGAAAATATATGTTTGTGATTATTGGAGAAACTTGACTCCTCGGAGCATAAGATTTAGTCATGGCGAAGGTTGTAGTAAAGCTATTATCAATTGTGATTTTTCTCTTCAAGGTGCAATTGTTGTTACTTGTTCAAACCAACTGTCACATTTTGATTTGTTCGTGGAGGAGGCTTTTAATGGTGGTTCTTATAGCTCTTCATCTTGTATTTCCACGCAGTCGCTCAGTGACGATGAATCATGTAGTGGGTTCACTGAGACTTCAAAGATTAAATACCTGACGGAAGGTCATGAGGTATTAAAACCTCTTTTGTCTGATGGTTGGGAGGATATATTTAGAGGTGTGGGTCAAGTTTTTCATGGTGGTGTTGATGAGGTGCGCTTAGCTGTCAACAAATATTGCAGCAAGTCTGGTTATACAGTTGCAAAGATTAAGAATGATCGACTTAGGTTCACAACAAAGTGTGGTAGGAATGCAGATTGTACTTGGCATCTGCACGCTATTCCAATTGATACCGCTAAAACTGTGTTTGCTATCAAGGAATTCAATGGGAATCATACATATGGTGGTGCTTATAAGCTGAAGGATCCCCTGTGAAGAAGAAATTGATTAAACATCTATTCAAGGATCAAATACAGTCAAATCCGTCGATAAATCCTAAGGATATGGTTGCTCATGTGAAGAGTTGTTACGGTATTAACATAAAATTCCATCATGTTTATAATGGGAAGGAAGCATCACAGGTAGAGATATATGGTGATGATGTAAAAAGTTTTACAAATCTGGTTTGGTATGTTGAAGCAATAAAGGCTACCAATCCTGGCAGCTATTTTAAGTTTGAATTTATTGAGGAGACTAAACGGTTTGAGAGGCTTTTCATTTGTTTTGCTGCTTGTATCGAAGGATACCAGTACATTCGCCTATGCTTTATTGCGATGCAACATTTCTTACTGGGAGATTCAGGGGAACGTTGATGGCTTCCACAGGCGTGAATGGGAACCAAGGTATGCTTTATTGCGATAACTAACTGTGTTTTTTTTTATAGTTTCTTCTTTGATTAGTTTTCTACAGTTCATTATATAGAATGGACTTCATTTTTGGAAAAAAGTCTAGAAAAGTTGTAGATATAGATTCTATAGTTCATGTTATAGAATGGACTTCATTTTTGGAATGAAGTCTAGAAAAGATATAGATATTGATTCTACAGTTCATGTTTTAGAATGGACTTCATTTTTGGAATGAAGTCTAGAAAAGTTATAGATATTGATTCTACAGTTCATGTTATAGAATGGACTTCATTTTTGGAATAAAGTCTGGATAACTAACTGTTTTCTCAATGAACTGACAGTTTTTAGCTATTTTCATTCTATAGGTTTTTTTTCCTTTCACGTTTGCTTTAGTTCCTTCAGAAGACATTGAAGGTTGGGAGTGGTTCATGGAAAACTTGCAGTATTGTGTCGACTCTCGTCCTATCACCTTTATCACTGATCGTCATGAAGGGATGAAGAAAGTATTCCTAAGTATTTTCCTAACTCTTATCATAGTTACTGTTTTTATCATTTGAAGAATAACCTCCCTATCAAGAAAGGACATGAGAAGTATAAACAAGTACTGGATTTGTTCCATAAAGCTGCATATTGTTACAGCGTTGCTAAATATGAGTTTTCTTTGAATGAGATGTGTATTATTGGATGTGGTTGGGTTGCCAAATACCTGATAAATATTGATCTGAAGCACTGGGAAAATTCTTTCTTCGAAGGATGTAGGTATGGGACACACTCATCAAGTATTGCAGAATCTTTCAATAACTGGATTCATCGTGAAAGGAATTTTCCACCAGCTTCTCTTGTTGATGAGCTTAGGATAAAGATCATGAGGACGATTTCAGAAAGGCGTGAGCTTGGTAGAACTTATCTAGATAGTTTGACTCCCATCTACAAAGCTATGCTCAAGGAACATGTCGACATAGGTCGCCCATGGAATGTTACCGAGTCGGGTAACGATTTATATGAGGTGCATTCTCCCAGTTCTCATGTTGTTGTTCTTATGCAAATGACTTGTACTTGTCAGAGATGGAAAGTCTTTGGTTTCCCTTGCGCTCATGCCACTGCTGCTATTACTATGAAGGGTGCTAAGATTTTGAAGTATATTCAGCCTTACTTTGGTTCAAATCATTTTCGTAATACTTATGCTCCTGCAATTCGACCCATTCCTAACTTCAATAGGCCTGAAGTGTATGAACTTGAAGACATAGTTCTACCTGGTATTCCAAGTCCATCGCCAGGAAGACCACCAAAGAAGCGTATTCGCAATGCTTATGAGAAACAGAGGAGGCCTATCAAGTGCTCTAATTGCAAGAAGATTGGGAATCACAACAAAGCTACTTGTCATGTATTAATGCTGGAGTAGTATGCTTGAACTTTTTATTAGTTTCTGGTGTTAGGTTTGATATAAACTGTTGTTTTTTAGTTTTTTTGTGTTCTGTGACACTTTATTTTTTGTAGAACTGTTATTTTGAAATGTTATTTCTTTTTTGGATATGTACTTCATTGTTCAGAATGGACTGCTATTATATGAGTTTATTTAGTGGAGTGAACTTTATTTTTGGAATGAACTCCATTTTTTCCTATGAGTACTGGAATGAACCGACTTCATTTCTGGAGTGAACTTCATTATTGGAATGAACAGGTATCGATAAGAAGTCCATTTCTTATTTTAAATGTTATTAAATGGAGGTCATTTTTTGATTGAAGTCCATTTTTTTTTCTTAGAAGTATTGGAATGAACCCACTTCATTTCTGGAATGAACTTCATTACTAGAATGAACAGGTATCCATAAGACATTAAGACAAGGCATAAAGTATTGGAATGAACCCACTTCATTTCTCGAATGAACCTCATTAATGGAATGAACATGTATCCATTAGACAGTAAGATAAGGCATAATACAGTGAGACAAGACATAAGACAGAACATTGATATTTTCTACTATCCAAAATATTATAGATGAAAATGTAAAACATTCTAGAGTATCAATTACATTAGAAGCTAATTCAGGTGATATTAGACATAAGAGTTTTCTGTTGTAGTAAGAATTAATCTACTGTCCAAAATACTATAGTTAAAAGAGTTTTTCTATCTAATCTGTTCCACCACTATCAAGTATGTAATTGCTAAGGAATTCTGAGTTGGAAAATTCACCCTAGCTCTCTTTATCTCCTGATGCAATAAGAAGTTTGTAGGCCATCCCAACTCTTCTTGCTTGCATCTTCTCTACCATGCAAGATTTCTTCATCAGACTCTGCGACTTGTTTATGGTTGGCTTGACACTTCTCTTGATCCAATAGCAGGTGTACAACAGGCAATCTGGGAATCTTCCTTGATCTGGCACTCCTGGAAGATTTTCAAAGACAATGCTGGTGCATCTTTCCCTTCAATAAGCTTGTAGCCACAAGTTGATATGTTTCATGCAGTAACCAGCCATTCTGTTTGCGTTAGTATTGCATTGCTTACCAAGCTATCCCCTTTTGATGGAGTTGTAATGCTCTCATGTGTAGTTGTCGACGTCAAAAACCAGCAGATGCCAGTGTTCACCTATAGGCCTTTTCGATTTCGCATTACCACTGTGTGGGTCAGTATTCATAGGAATGAGCAGCTTTTCGGTTCTATCATGCATGCCTCTTATAAACTGATCAACTTCTTACGTTCTCTTCAGTTCATTGTGCTGCGCAAAATATGTCTGAAAAACAAAAAGAGAAATGAACTAGATAAGCAGTTCATTCTATGCAGGTTGGATTATACAGTTTATTATACAGTTTAAATAGATAAAAAATCAAATAATCTTCATAGCCATGCTTTTTTCTAAATCAGATAAACTACAAGCAAACAATTCACTTTATCAAATGAATAGGCAGAAACACACTTGCGAATGCTGTTGAATTCATAATCTCGAAGTTGATATACTTTCTTAGAGTCTCACTGTCCTGGCTCTCTATGAACATTCTCTCCGTGTTTGCAGCTTTATACTTTCTGTATATATAGTAGTCCAACAAAGTGGTGTCCAAGTATTCATTGAACAACAGAGAAACAATTTCACTCCCTTGGATTGATATTGGAATTTGCTTATGATTCTCTGCTTTCCAAGATGCTTGACTGCAAATACAAAGAAAAATGAACTGTCAAAAGTTTATACCAAAAAGAATTGTTGAAGAGAAACATATAAAGAGTTAGTAAGAGAAACATACGTAGTCATAGCTTTGCGGAAGAAATCACCAAATACTGCCAGCGCAGCATTATCAAATTTGTCGTAAAAAGGAGATCTTCTCAGTTCTGGTAGATTTGGCGTGATTACTTGTCTTACTCTTCTAGGAGCCTGTGGTGATGCTTCTTGAATCCGATCTTATTGCTGCACCTATTGTGTTACTCCTTGAATCCGATCTTCTTGTTGTGCCTGTGGTGTTGCTCCATGAACATTTGCAGGCTCGGATTCTCTTTTCCTCTTACCAACAGGGTTTTGTACATTATTCTTCTTCTCTTCATTATCTTTATCAGCTTCAGGTGATTTCTTTGACACTACCTTCTTTTCTTTATTCAACTTCAGTCTGAATCTTGTTTTTCTTATACTGTAATCTGATCAAGATATAAATTCATCCCCTAATGGTTTCACTGGTTTGTTTGATCTAGTAGCCATTCTACTACTTTCTTCCGATGCTACTTTCACATGTAAGTGTTGAGTCTGCTCCATCGATGAACCAAGGGTGTTTCATCCAGTTCTACAACTATTTGCGAAGCTGTCTCCACATCTGCGGCAGTTGTATTTGCTTTCTTTGACCTAGTAACCACTCCAGTTGGTTCCTGTGACACAACGGTAGGCTGGTACTGTGACATGCCAATCGAGAAACTAGGATGACTACAGTTGATTTTGTTTACTGTAGTTTGATGATGGTGTCAGCTTCTTCATCATTCAAATATTCATTCTTCTCATTCTTATCATCAATAAGTTGCAGACTCACATGCTCGTCATTGAAGAATATATCATCTTCGTTACTTGATGTTAAAAATAATTCAAGAAGCATAAATCAATTTTTTTTCAATGTTCAACTTGTGCATGAAAACTCAGAGTTCATCCTTCAGAATGAACTCCAACTTCTATATTGTAGCCAGAGTTCATCCATGAGAATGAACTCCAACCTCTGCATGAAAAGTCAGAGTTCATCCCTCAGAATAAACTCAAACTTCTATATTGTAGCCAGAGTTCATCCATGAGAATGAACTCCAACATCTGCATGAAAAGTCAGAGTTCATTTCCAGAATGAACTCCAACCTGTAAATCTAAAAAAAATGCAGAAGGAAGAAAAAAAAATTGGAATTCTTACCCAGGTTCACACATTGATCAATACTCAAAGGAAATGGGGTGTTGTGTGTTGGAATTGAAGGGAGCTCTTTTTCAGTCATCTCATCAAGGAGCTTTTGCTGAATATCACTTGCATCGACTTCAATAAAAAGATCTCCAACAGATAAGACGGGAAAGAGATGATCTTGCATATCATTAGAAGCTTCCACATCATCAGTTCCAATTTCTTCATCCATAGCAGCATCTAGTACTACTTGCATTCCTTTATCCACAACAGCATCTAGCATTACAATTCCAACATCATCCTTCATATTTATAACATCATCATTCACATTTCCAACACCAGCATCTGGTACTGGTTGCGTATCATTAGCAGCACTGTGCATTCCAACATCATCATTCACATTTCCAACACCAGCTTCCACGGCTTCATCCACTGGTTGATTCAATATGATGTTTATTTGATTGCTCAACAATGCACTCTTATGCTCATTAATGAAAAGTGTACGCATGTACTCTGATGCTTGGTCTGCCATGAATTTCGCCACATTCCCTCCTTCATCTTGCAATGCATCAACTTCAGGTTGCTTTGAAGCCAAGTATATTTCAAGGCATTCCATCTTTCTATCAAAGAGTGTCTTTGAAGTTGTTGCTTCTGCAAGTGATTTGTCAAGGTCTTCCTGCCTTAACAAAAGATTCCTCATCTCCTCAGCATGCTTCGTTGTCAACTGTTGTATTTCTTCAGCATGTTTAAATCTCAGGTCCTCTATTTCTTGAACATGTATAGCTATCATACTTTCTATCTGGGCGGTCATTTGATTGAATTCTTCCTCAAGCAACTCAGCTCTTGTCTTAGCTTTTTGGTTTTGCAGTAGCTTGTTTTCAGCATCAGTATATTCTTCCAAGAAATTTTGTGATAGCTGCACACACAAAATTCAAATAATCAGATATTATCAATAATTTTTTTGAGTTCATTTCACACAATGAACACGCAATTGCATACTCAATAAACATTCCTTGTAGGTATCCATTACAAGGAATGAACCAGAATGTCAGAGGAATCGACATCAACAGTCATAATTCATTTTGTGGAATGAACTCCCAGTTTTATCTTAAAGCAGCATAGTTCATTAGGTGAAAATTGAATACAACATAATGCTACCATGTTAAACTAGATTTTTACCTCTCCAAAATCATCAACATTCATCGCTAAGTGTTTGCAAATGATATCGATATTCCACCTTGCAAATCTTGGACGGTAGTCTACTGTTTTTTGCACCTTCCATTTGGGTTTTAATTTATTTAAATGCTCAGCAAATAAAGGCTATAAAAAGAAGAATTATACTAGTCAGTTATCAGCAACAATTTATTTCAACATCAAACATCAAAATGAAGAAACATAATTATGAACAGTTTTTTATCTCACCAACAAGTAAAGGTAACACCCTTCAGAAGAACCTCTTCTCAAGCTTTCCATCAAATGCCTGTGTATGAGATATGGCAGAGATACTTTATCTATTGACTCTAGGCAGGCTAGGTACTTGGTGTGGATGGAACCTCCATCACCCGTAGTAAGAAAAATAGTAGACAATAGAAAGAGTTCAAACATGGTTACAAGATCTTCAATAGATCCTCTATTCCTAATCAACTCAACGATTTTTTTCTTTCAGTTCTGTGTTCTTTATATCAGAAGGTTTCTTTTTTGGTGGAATAAATTTGTAGGTTGTATAGAACCTTCCATAAGTGTAGTCAGCTAGGTTTCTAGAATCCAATAAAGATTCTTCTATTCCACCTCCAGGGATACATGGTATTCCAAACACTAACGATAACTTTTCAGGTGAGGATCTTAGCACATATGTTTTCCCCTTTACTTTGAAAACGAACGTATGATCATTTGTATCAGGAATGAACTGGTGTGCATTGTAGACAACTTGGACAGCAGGTGTTGACTTAATCCATTCAGTAGCAACAATTTCCTCTTCCAGAAATACTTTGGCTACACTCCCCAAAGGACTTCTATACAAAGCATTTCTCTATTCTTCATTCAAAGCCTCATTTTTTGGAAGAGCTTTAAATCTTATCAGCAAGAGCAATGGCTCCAGCAAAGCTACACTTTATCTTCTTATCTACATTTTTTTTAAAGAAAAAAAAAGATTAATGGTTACTTTTTATAAATATTAGCTGATAAAAGAAGATAAAGTGTGGCTTGAGAAGGACCAATACTTCAGTTTTCATTCTACTGGGTGAACTCTCAAGCAGTTCGAAGTTCATTCATTAAAATGAGGCTTTCAAAGAAGAACCAACACAAGAATGAATCAAGATAATGGACTTCATTCTATAAAATGAAGTCCTGCAAAACATCATGATGTCAACACCTGCTTACTTCATTTTTGTACAAAATCTAGGTATAAAATCTAGGTATACAATTTTACAGAAGAAACATGTTCCATTTTTGTACAAAATGAACTCAGACAAATAAGAACCAACACAAGAAGAATCTAGATAATGGACTTCATTCTTCAAAATGATATCCATTCTATATAATGAACTTCATTCTTCAAAATGATGTCCATTCTATATAATGAACTGTAAATTCTAGATCAATAATTTTTCTAGACTTCATTCTAGAAATGAAGTCCAGCAAACATCAAAGAAGAAACATGGTTCACTGTAGAAATGAACTCAGTACAATTTTTCTAGACTTCATTCTAGAAATGAAGACCATCAAACATCAAAGAAGAAACATGGTTCACTATACAAAATGAAATCAGTCAAAGAAGGACTTATTATTCATCAAACATCAAACAAATTTACACCTTCATTCTAAAGAATGAACTCATAAATAGATCTAACTTCATTCTACAACTTTATCATATAGGTCTACTAACTTCATTCTACAAAATGAACTCCGACAAGATATACCCTACCTATAACTGAAATACAACTTCATGCAGACAGCTAGAAAAACTGGAATACAAACTAAATCAACAACAAACAAATCAAAATTCAACTTTAGAAGATCAAAAATTAACTTCGAATTAGTGTTTTTGTACCTTTCGCTGGTTTCTTTACTTTTGATTTCTTTGTCACTGGTTCTTCCTCTTCTTGATTATCTCCTTCAAAAACAACTAATTGGATGTTTGTTTCTTCAACTTGTTCATCTGAAGATGTTTCTGCTACTACTTTCCTCTTCGATTTCCCCATTTTAGGGTTTTGATTTCTTTAATTTTTCTAGGGTTTTCGATTTTTTGGGTTTGGTTTTCTGATTTTGAAGCCTGTTTTGATTTCGATTTGCGAAGTTTGAAATGATTTCGACTGATTTTGGTGGATTTGAGTTTGATGTTGTTCGTTCTCTGGATTTTTGAAGAGACTAAGACGAAGTGGTTTTTTTCTCTGAAAATGAAACCAAGAGACTGAAAATGGAAAAAATAAGGAGAGAGACGGTTAACGCGTTTTTAGGGGAGATCGTGTGTTGAAGGCGGTAACGGTTAGGTAAGGGTATTATTGTAAGTTTGGTATTTTTTAATAATTATGGACTAAATGGAAAAGGTAATTTCTGAAAGGACTAAACTGTTGTGGGCCCGGACCTAAGAGGACTAAACGATATTTTTCCTACTAGTGACAAAACACCTAGGTGACCAACTTTGTGGTACAAAAAATCCATCCATATTATTTTTAATAAATTAAAACAGTTTCATTAAAAAGTGGCACAAAAACCCCAGGTCAAATAATAATTAGCAAATTTAGTTTTTTCTGAATTTGTGTAATTTCCAAAACTGACCTTCCGTATAAATTAAACTGTTTCAAAGAAATCTTTGGCGGAAGAAAATAGAAAACGTGATTTGTTTTCCGGCGAAATCAGATTCACATAATCTTCTTCCTAGTTTTCAGATTCAGAGAAAACGATATCTTCTTCGTGTTTTCAGTTCCAGATCTTCGTGGATTCAATTCAAATATTCGTCATCGTCTTCTCTTGATTTCGATTCAAAGATTCATAGAGTTTTTTTTTAGGTTCGAACTGATTGAATAGGTTAAGAGAAGCTACAAATTCAGAGATCTGGTGTTTCCTTTTAGTTTAATTGAAGAAGATTATAGAAACCGTATCAACTTCGTGTTGATCATCTTCTTCTTCAGATTAAGCTGTGTGTAATATTTGGATATTCATCAACGAATCAATCAACTTCGTATTGATCATCTTCGTCTTCAGGTTAAGCTGTGTGTAGTATTCGGATTATTCATCAAAGAATCAATCAACTTTTCAGGTATTCAATTTTCTTTTTTCTATTGATTTTTGATTTTCTAGTTACTCTTGAAGAATAAATTGAATTGATGTTAGCATATGATTTTTTATGTTTTTGTTGATGTTCTTATAAATGATTCTATCTATTTGGAATGAATCTTTTCTTATTGTTATGAAATTCATATTATTTTTCAATTTTGTTGTTGTTGTTGATATTCGCATCTGGTGAAACTGTTTTTGGTTTCATCATTTGTTCTGTAGATTATGAATTCCGTTCTCGCAGTTGTATGTTACAAAGAAGATACATTAAGTTTTCGTATTGGCCTCCAAGACTCTTTGATTGATTTGAAGACTAGTATATGCTCAAGTTGGTGTGAATTCTCTCCTCCTTCTATGGAAATTTTTCACATAATTGATGATCAGCAAAAGGTCATTCATTCTGATTTTGATCTTCAATCGTTGGCTCTATATAGTCTGTATAATAAAGAAGGAACTATGGAGTTACATGTAAGTCATAAAGCTGAGTGTTATGGTTCAATAAGTTCAGGAATTATAGCTTTTGACCAAGCCACGGAGTTCTGGAATTATACCTTTTGAGAAGCCACGAATTGATTATGATGTTCCAGATAAAATGAAGGAACCGTTGAAGTCTGCTCACTGGTTACATCTTTTTGAGGGAGTTGAACAGTTGTTCCCGGGAGGTGTTCAACAAATTCGTTGTGATTTATAGAAGTATCACGCAGCAGCCGGTTATGAGTAAAGATCTACATGAATGAGAAGTTGAGGATTGGTGCATGTTGTGCTAAGAAGATATAGGAGAAATGTAACTGGCATTTATATGTTGTGTCTGTTGATGGTGTTGTAGGAAGTCCTTTTATTATCAAGGAACTAAATAATCACCATACTTGTGGTGGTGGATTTGTTAACAGACCACAGACATCGAAGAAACTAATTAATAGATTGATTATTGATGAAATTAAACAGGATCCTAATAAGAAAACTAGGCTTATTATGGATCAGTTTACGAGAGACTACGGCTTTGACATTAGCCGTTATTATGCATACTAAGGGAAGAAGCTTGCACTGAATACTACATGGGGAGAGAATGAGAAATCTTTTATGTTCTTGAACTGGTATAAAAAAAGTTGATTGAAACCAATCCTGGATCTTGCGTGGTTTTGGAAGTTGAAGAAGGGACTCAAAAATTTCATAGGATGTTTATCTGTTTTGAAGCTTGTATTCGTGGATTCAATTTTTGTCGTCCTGTATTATTCGTTGATGCATCCCACTTGAAAAGCAAGTACCTTGGTCATATGATGGCAGCAACGGGTCTAACCAGGAATGACGGTAAGGTTTTCTTCATTTTTTCTGTTGGTTTCATCATTTTTTTTAGTTGGTTTCATCATTTTCTATTTTTGGTTTCATCATTTTTTCTTTTTGGTTTTCATCGCATCTTATGCTTGTGTTATGCTTTTGTTCATGTTACAGAATCTACCCTCTTGCTTATGCTGTGGTTTCATCGGAGAATGAAGCAAACTGGAAATGGTTTTTGGAAAATTTGAAGGAAGTGCTTTCTCCTTTGCGACCAAAGCTTACTTTTGTGAGTGATCGAGGTATTGGATTGGTAAATCAAATTCCTGCTATATTCCCTGAGGCTTTTAATGGTTGGTGTTACTGGCATATGGAATGCAATATTAATACATTCTTACCAAAGAATTGCAAGGTTTATAACAAATATGTATTGGGACTGTTCTAAGAAATGTGCATACGCTGCTACTCATAAAGAATTTATAGAGAATTGGGATAAGTTGAGGAAGGTTGAAAATCAGAAGTTACAAGACTATCTAAGTAGAGCTCCTGTTGATAAATGGGCAAGTTTTTTTTTCAAGGGTCAACGATATGGTAGGTTGTGTTCAAATATTGCTGAGAGTTTCAATGGTTCGGTCGTTGAAGAGAGAGAGAAGCCTATAGCCATCATGGTTGATGATATCATGGTGAAGCTTATGGACCAAATGCGTAAACGTCGCGAGGACTGCGCAAACTTATTGAATTGGCGTCAAACTCTATGTCCAGAATATGAAGATCTGCTCCACGACAACAAGATGTATGGCTGTAACTACCAAGTCACCAAGTCGTCGGAATATATGTTTGAAGTTCATGCTACATTAACACAGACTGTCGATTTGAAAAGAAAAACATGTTCTTGCAATCGTTGGCGTATTGACGGTTTTCCATGTGCCCATGTTGTCCGTTGTATCATGAAGAGTGGAGAAGATCCTTACAAGTACGTTGAACACTACTTTACAGTAAAGTTCTACCGAAAATCATATAAACATGCAATCAATCCTGTTCCCACAGTTGAAAAGCCCATGACAGTGTCTCCGGAATCGATTGTTTTTGGTCCGAATAATGGACCACAGCCAGGAGGTCCTTCGAAGAAGAAGGGGATTCCTAATACAGGTTCAGTTCCCAATAAAAAGATGAGAACCTGTGGTTCCTGCAAGGTTTTGACCACCCATAATAAACGGACATGCCCTTCTCGTCAGATTTCATGAGAACTTGTTGTATCGAATTTCACTTTTAGTTTCGTTTTTAGACTACAATTTCAGATTTCATGAGAACTTGTTGTATGTCAAATTTCAGTAGATATTTGTTTTAGAACTTAATTTGCTGCAGGTGTTTTTATTCTATGATTTTTCAGAGAATAAATAAGTTCTATTAAGCTTGTCAGATTTTTTGCAGGCCTTTATAATTTGGTGCAACCAAAATAGGTTTCATCTTATTTTTGGTGGAACCCTTTTTGGTTTCACCATTGTTTTACTGTCACTTTTCTTCTTCATCTTTGACAACATAGTAGATGATGTTGTCTACTGTTTATTGTTTGCGATTACATCATATTTCCGTAGACGTAAGCTTTTAAGGGACCACAACTGAAATTACACGATTTTTTTTATATAAACTATAATGTGTCACCATTAGAATTACTCGATAACCATTTCAAAAGTACTTTAAATTTCAACTAAAACTGAATGTGCAAGAAGAACTGTATATCATCATTATAGTTACTCGATAACCATTTCACAGTAATTGAAACTTCAACGAAAACTGAATGTACAAAAAGATGGGCACCATATGCGAGTATCATTCTATATTGTCAAGGAGTATCTTCAACGCCATCTTTGGTCTCATATGATGCACCTTTTCTCGTATATCATCTGTAGACATGTTTCCTTTCAAGAAGCTCTTCATGTAATAGCAAACATGTAGGCCACAATCATTCCTGAAAAACCAAAACAATGTCTCAAAAATGGTTAAAAGTGACAAGCTGAGAGTGTTCTGACATTAGAACCAATAACTGTTTACAAGTGATGAAACCAATTCAGGTTACATCAAACAAACATTAAGTAAACACACCAACAGGAAATGGTTTCAAGCATATGTGAACTATAAACTTCCAAACATAACTTACCCCATTTGTTGACAACATGAAGGGGTGTGCATAGTATATGGTATTGGCTGACTTGTCTGCTCATCACGGGGGAGCTTTGCGTCGTGCTGTGCAAATGCTGATACTATTTGTTGTCTCATGCTTTTAGCACTTTTTCTGCATTCTTCTTCGGTGGAAGCCAAGGAGTTGTAGTGATAAAATTCTGCGGTTTCCATATCAAAATAAAGCAATGTCCAATGGTTTACATCTCCAATTGTTGTCAGCAACGGAACGAATAAAAACTGCACGCTGTAATCCATGTTGTCGATGAAACCTTCTAATACAGCAGCACATTTTTTTCCTAATGAGTGACATGTCTGAAACAATACGAGAAAACAGCTCCTTAATGAGTGAAAGAAATGCAAGTTTGATGAAACCAAACTTGGTTCCATCAAAATTAACCATATAACAAATATATAATTTTTTTGTGCTCCCCAACTATGTTTTCTGCCAAAAAAAAATTCCGAGGAAACTTACATAGGCAAATGTGCTTAGAAACACAGTTGTCTTGTACTTTGGAGAACCATCTTGTTTCAACTCTTTTTTTTGGATGTTCTTTTGCAGTTTCAACATGTAGAACTCAATGATGTCTCCTGCGACGTCACCCTTTCTCATCAAATTATCCATCATCCTCCCTGATATCCGCAATTGAAGCTTTAAATGCTCCCACGCCGTGTACATGTTAATTTTGCTTTTAAAAATCTAGTGAAGGATTGATCAAATAAGGAGAAACAATGCATAGCTTGGAACAAAATTTTGATGAAACCAGTTTTGGTTTCATCAGTTATTTCCCACTTACCTTTCATTGTTCTTTCTGAAAAAAATGGTCACGAGGGGTTTCTCATTTTTGTTGAGTACCTTCAAGATCTTCAAGTTATCAACTACTTTCAACTTCACCCACTGGACTTCCTGCACCTCCTTGTTCTCCTTGCTCTTACGACCTGTAACCTTTCTTCTTTTCCCAGGGGTGTAATCCCGCATTTTAATAGGTGGTCCCAAATTCCTTCTGTCTTCCCTCATTCTTGTAATCATGTTACTCATCCTTTATTCAGCACCAACTTCTCGATATCCTTGCTCTTCGCTGTCACTCGGCGATAGTCCTAAATCGAATCGAGGTTCTTCATCTTCTAAAACAACTAAATCCTCTGCCATTTTTACGGCTGAGTAGTAGTATACGCTTCCAACATTTTGCTTTGACGACGAACAACCTTTCTTAGTGTATTTGGATTCCATTTTCCGAATAGCATCTTCATCAATTACAAACTGAGTTTCATTTTCTTCTTGTTCAATAATTTGCTTCGACGAAGAAGCTTTCTTCATTTCAGATTCCAACTGTTCGGCTACCTTGATATCCTCAATAGTATTTGGAGTCAACTCAATACCCTCTCCTTCTTTTTCATCCTCGGTGACTGGCTTCGACGATGAAGCTTTCTTCATTTCAGATTCCACCTGTTCGGCCACCTTGATATCCTCAATAGTATTTGGAGTCAACTCAGTTCTTGTTCATCCTCGGTGACTGGCTTCGACGATGAAGATATGACCTGCTCTATTACTACTCCTTCTAGTTATTTGGAGTCAGTATCTAGAGTGTCTTCATCTTTTGCAGATTCGTGTTGATGTTCCACATCTTGTTGCGTTTTTCCATGGGTTGAATCCTTTTCTGGTTGCATCAGAAAATCTTCAAGATTTTCAAAAATTGAAACCTCAATAGTATTTGAATCCAGCTCTTCATCTATGACTATATCTACATCCTTCATCATTTGTAGTCTAAAAATCACAGCGAAATGTTCTACAATGTCATTTCTTTTGATCTCGTTACTCTGAAACAAATAGGGAGATTACCATCATTTCTGAGTTCAAGTGACTCTAAAACCATCGTGATGGCTTTCATCTTTTTGACGAGCTCCTCTTCTTCCATTACACCATCATAGAATGGATCGAAGAAATGCCAGAATGGACATGATTTAAGAGCTTTCAAATGAAGCTTTTTGTTTTGTATCAACGCCTTAATTTCATCTGCTACCTCGCACAAATGATGCAACGAGCACCTGTACGGTTCTGTTTCTCTTTTTTTTACCTATTGTGAAACCAAAAAGTAAACCATAAGAGAAAATAATAAATAAAAATGATGAAACCAAAATTGGTTTCATCAAAGAAACCATTGGAGAAAATCACCAATGGTTTTCATATGTAAATCATAAGCACGAACAAAGTGATGAAACCATAACCATAACTGAAAAATGATGAAACCAAATCTGGTTCCATCTTTAAAACCTATTCATTATAGTTACAAATTACAAATATTTAAGAGCTTTTGGACATTAGAAGTAAACCAATAACTAAAAATGATGAAACCAATTTTGGTTTCATCAAAGAAACAACAAAATGAAATCTGGTTTCATCAAACAAATCTGTTTACATCAAACCAACAACAATTGAAATATGTTTTCACCAATAACTGAAAATGATGCAACCCGAATTTGGTTTCATAAAAAAAAAGAAAAAAGAAATAGACACGGCCAACAGAATACATAGGAAATAAACACACCCAAAATTGAATTCCAACAGAAGAAAAATAAACACACCCAAAATTGAATTAGGTTTCAATTGAAATCAAATGAAACCTAAACCTAACAAATGAAACCTAAAAGCAAACAGAAAACCCAAAAAATCAAATGAAACCTAAACCTAATAATCTGGTTACATCAAAAAAATGAAACATAAACCATTGAAGAATAAGAATTGATACGATTTCTTACCTTTTGGAGGTGGTTTCGCAGTTTTCTTTAGCTTTTCATCTTTCTTTTTCTCTTGTTGATTTTGTTTCTTCGCCATTTTTGTTGTTTTAGAAAAATTAGGTCATAAAAATAGAGGGAGTTAGGTCAGAATTGCTTCAATGGTTAAAGTACGTAAACATCGAAGAAGAGAAGAAGGTGAAATCGAGAATCAGAGATGATTTTCGCTACGGGATGAAAGAGTTAGAGCATATCTCAGATTTCTGGGTTGGTTTTGAAGAAGTTAGAGAAGACTCTGTAGAGGTTTTAAATATATTTTTTGTCCGTTACGCACGTTGCAAAGTAATAAATGAGTGAGTCGTTTTTTTTTTCAGATTTGTTTTGGATGAATCATGGGAGGGTAGTTTAGACTGGTAATGATATTTGGGGTTTTTGTATCACTTTTGTTTGGACGGGTTTTTTGTGGATGGATAGTGATACCTTTGGAGTTATAACTCGCGGCCCGTTTTCATAACTAGTCGTAAAAACCCAAGGTGACCAAACTTGTGGTACAAAAAACCCATTCAAATGTTGGGATCCATTAAAACTCCATCTTAAACAAAATTGATACAAAACCCCCAAATTTTTAAAAATTGATACAAAAACCCCAAATTTCAAAATTGGTTTCATCAAATTCTTTGGGGGTTTTTGTGTTACTTTTGTTTTGATGGGGCTTTTGTGTTACTTTTGTTTTGATGGGATTTTTGTGGATGGATAGTGACACCTTTGGGGTTATAACTCGCGGACCGTTTTGTGAAACCTCTAAACAAAGAGCACTCCTAACTGTCCAACCATTTTTATGAACTTCCATAAAAAGTCTTTAACAAACCGTACAAATGGACTAAGAAAAAACCGTCCCGTCCCGTCTCCCAATGGTGGGCCCGAAAGTGTCCTCCATGCTAAACCCCTGAGAGGTTATTAAGAAGTAAACCTAACCCTCCCCTTATCTAAGTATTTTTACTAATACCAAATTTATCTATCTTAATTAGTTAGTGTAATGATTAATTAGTGATTATTAATCTATTAATAAGAGGGTTTTGTTAGAAGAAGAAGAATTATTGAGAGAGGGAAGCAGAAGAAGATAAAAAAAAATATTTTTTTGAGTTTGGTTAGCAAGATTTGAGTGATTCTAATGATGATAGCTCCTCCTCCGAATCAGAACCTCCTTCATATCCTAGGGTATTCGTTAATCTTCACAATGATCAGGAGATGAGTTATTTGTTAGATGGTGAAGACATTCTTCCCAAAATTCAATCTCAAGATCAAAATGATGGATTTTACCAGCCATAACCAGAGGACGAATTCTTGGGTACTCAGGTATCCTTCAAATTAAGATAATGTTGCTTGAATTGGCATAGATGCATGGAAAAATTGAATTTTTTAAAAATCAAATCGGTTAGGTCAATGCTTGAATTGGTTATTAATTCAACAGTTGCAGGTAGCCGAACTACTTTTTAATGGAGGTTTTCTCAGTTCGGCTATTTATTTCCAGAAGACGTAACTGAACTAATATGGTATATTATACAGAGAGAAGTTCGGTTAAATAGATTCTACCAAATTTCTCACTGAATGTTGAGTTGAAAAACATGTAATTTAACCTTTTAAAAGTTCAGTTACGAGTTCCTAGCCGAAGTTTTGGAACTACAAGTTCGGTTTGTTCGCAAACTTTCATAAATTTGCGAGCAAACCGAACCTTTTGTTCGGCTAGGCACTATATTTTCATGTACTGCCGAACTCTTTCTTCGGATTTCTCGATAAAATTATTTACATTGCCGAACTCTTGACGTTGTGTTATTTCTCGTAGGTCCAATGTGATCCAATACCAATGGATAATCAACCTTCGCCTGTTGGTATTTATTACGAAGATAAAACCCCCACTATATGAATGACCTTGTATTCAAAGATCCTCTTGAGGCAAAGAGTTGGACTAGAGAACATGTACAAAAAGATATGTGCATATTAGTTTTGAAAGAAAGACTATGTTTTTCGAAATTTGGTCTAATTTTTTGTCAATTAATGTGTACTTGTCGAATTAAAAATCTAGTTTACAGAGAGAAATATTCAGTTAGGAACATTTATTACAGGACCAACCGAATTTCATTTTCGGTTACTCCGTGAAAAGAACATGTAACCTAACTAAGTTATAACCAACATTTGGTTATTACTTTTTAATATGCCAACAAACCAAACTTTGATTTAATTTTTTCTACAGGAGTTAGGTTGCCTGGTTAATAATGACAGGTAGCCAAACTATATATACAATTTCCAGGATTTTAGAAGCAGTAAGTTCGGTTACCTGGAGAATAATGACAGGTTGCCGAACGCCTGGTAAATTATCTAGGCTTTTTGAAGATCTAAGTTCGGTTCCCTGGTAAGAAATGACAGGTCGCCGATCTAACTGAAAATCAAAAAATATTTCCAAGCACAGAGTTCGGTTGCCTAAGATTTTTCCCTAGGTAGCCGAATAATTCTCTGTAAGTCAAAAATTTGGTGTGTGATTGAGTTCAGTTAGGTCGATGACTTAGCCTGTAGCTGATCTAAGTGAAAATCAAAAATTATTTCCAGAGTTCGGTTACCTAATATTTTTCACTCTGTAGCTAAATAATTTTTTGTAAGTCAAATATTTGGTGTGTGATTAAGTTTGGTTAGATCGATAACTTGGACCTGTAGCCGAACGTTTGACTTGTTTAAAGCACAATTAAACCTAATTTCCTAACTAATCTTTTCAACCAAACTAACATAACCAAACTTACGAAATCGGTTATTCAAAAGTTTACTAAAATAAAGATCTCTCATTCACGACGACCACTACGACGAACTCTTTTATTCTTGAGTCTAGGAGGAGCTTGTTCTTGTTCTTCATCGTCACTTTAGGTGTCATCTCCACCGCCTTGTTCTTCAACCGCCCGACTTGACCCTTCCCCTTGTTGTCGAGTTCTTTTCATCGACATTGGCTGGCCTAGTGGAACAACATTTGGTGATAAAACCTTAGTCCACTGGTAGTAGAGGTCAGTTTGTTCTTAAGTGTTCATCGAATCTTCACTGTGGATTTTGGCCATCATTTTCTTCAATAATTTCTTACCCCCCCTTCACCTATTTTCAATCAAAACTACAAATAAATATTTGTTTTGTTTCGATACTTCATAACAATTTGAGTTTGCATATATAAGAGAAAATATCTTACCACGCTAACTCGTAACTTCATGGCGTCTTCGCCGCAAGTAAGCATCTGATCCTGAACCCTCCTAGCCTCTATCTCCCTTGCCTTTTCCTTCTCAACATGAGCTTGTTGTACTCTATTTATTACAAGAGGGTGAGAAATATGTTGATACCATTCCATGTATCTCTCGTCAGTGGCATTTGGTTCGTCATATGTATCTACACACTCGGCAGGTGAAATTTATATACTCAGAAAAATTGTTCCAATGCTCTGCTGATGGAGTTGGTTCATACTCTGGGACAAATATTTGACGATGTTTTTCGTTCCCCCTGTTTCAATTTGGTATTTTCTTCCGCCACTTGTGGTACAATTTGGACACAAGAAAGTTGTCTTAATACTCTTCGAGGATTATACATTGAGAAACCTCCAGGATGAAACAACGGGCAATAGTAGCTCACGATAGGTAAGAAATCCTCAACCTCCACTTCTTTGTCTTTATCAGAGGGAATAGTGTATGAATGGAAAACCACATCTTCAACCGTCACATTATCCAGTCTCTTCCTCAACTTCATAATTGATTTCATATTAAATTTCAGTTACCTTAAGAAATAACCGAACTCGAAGTTCGGTTACAAGAAATTGTTTTCGTTCTAACCGAAGTGTTCTTCGTGTTCCTGGTTTCAGAAAGTTTGGTAGGGTTGTTTTTTTACAATTCTCTTAACCAGATATTCTTCAGTATTTTCTATTTCAACCCATGTTTGATGATTTCTACTTAATTTTTTCAATCAAATATAAATTAAAAGTAATGGGTTTGTGGGAAAATACCAGCGAATTTTCATATTGGTAGAATCAAGCTTCTTCTTGCAACGTTGCTCCTCGATTTGGACTTCAACTTGAGGTTCCACTTCTTTATCAATCTGAATTTGATTAGGGATATTTGCTAGATGTGCCAATCTAGGACCTACTCCCTCGATTCTTAGGGTTTGTTTCCAACGATCCATTGTTATAGACGATTGATTAATCGGCGATGAAAATTTTACGAATCGACGACGAAGACGAGTGCGGTGAAAGGGGGAAGAAGAAAAATAAGAATTTTTTTTGTCTCTAAAACTGAAAAGCTCAGCTAGGGTAGAGGGGGTTATGATTTTGTTTGGTTTTAGATTAGATTAGGATATATTTTTAAGTAGTTATTAGATTAGTTATAACTGAAATTAGGGTAAAGGGAAAATTATTAATATTAAACACTTTAGGACACCCCTTATAACTGTAGGCCTAATCAAATAATGATCCCCTTGACAAATGGCTAGTTCCCAAAAAATCATTCTTATTGAAAATGTGGGGGTACTATAATACAGTACCAACTTTTTCTTAGACAACCTGTATGGACTAAACTCGAATACAATTCCGAGGGTTCAACTTAATGAATATCAATCAAGGAATTATTTGAAGAGCTTATATCTCTTTCTCTCATAATTAGAATGTTTACAGATGCAAGTCCGTGAACCTAATTATGTGTGAGATTTCTTGGACGATCCCAAAGATCAATATCCCGGAATCAATCAAGTTGTATCCAACAAACAAGGATGGATATATCTACTTTGATTGATTAACGTACAACCTGTGATATTTAAATTATAAATATAAACAATATAATGCGGAAAAGAAATAACACAGACACCATAAACTTTGTTAACGAGGAAACCGCAAATGCAGAAAAACCCTGGGGCCTAGTCCAGATTTGAACACCAAACTGTATTAAGCCGCTACACACTCTAGCCTACTATTAGAACTTCAGACTGGAACGTAGTTGAGATCGAATTAAACCGTCACAGCAATTCAGTTACAGTTGCACTCCTTACGCCTCTTGAATACCAGCAAGACTCTGCGCAATTGATTCCCTTAGCTGTCGTCTTTTACAGCCTAAGAGTTGCTTCAACTCAATTGAAGACTTTAAACCAATCTTCCTCCCACGAATAATCCTATATGTGATTTCCGTTCTGATCAAGGATCAAGGTGAGGTAGGAAATCGATTGCAATAGACAAAGTCTAGCAAACCTCAAAATCCGGTCTTATGACCCCCGAAGAGCATCCTAGATTATTATTCACCTCACAAGTATAAACTTGTGGAATCACAAAGTCTGAGACGAAAGAGCTTTGTGATTTCTATCTATCTTGTTTGATGGAGATAAAGGCTTAACAATCGAAACAAGATCAGGATACACGAACCATCAAGATAAAGATAGTTGGACCTGGCTTCACAAATCTCTAGGTGAAGTCTTTGTGGTCACTAAACCCTAGAAGGGTTTGAAGGAGAGGACGACTCTAGTTTACAACTAGGACACACAAGAATAGTGTCAGGGATTCAAAGATCCCAGTTGTTTGAGGTTCTCCTTTTATAGATTCTCAAGGTCAAGGTTACTTTAGGTTTAAGCTAAGGTAACTTTGGAACCAAGAAATCAGTAATCACCATTAGACTTGTCTTGAGATTAACATAACAGAATATAGACTCTGGTTAGGATGAACCATAACCGAACCATGTATAATGACATGTTCATGAAGGTTAGCCGAAACTAGCCAATTGAATAAGCTTAACCATTTTCATATTAACACTTTAATACTTTTCTTCAATCACACATATGATCAAAAATGTCTAGATGGTGTTTTTAGAGAGTAGTTCAAATGCTGATTATCTCATAGAAATAATTCTGATGCATCTGAAAATATTCGACAGGGTAAGTACGTGTACTGTACCTGTTCGTGAATATCTTTTTCATAGTACATATACCGGATATGTGTACCCTTAATAAAAAAACAAATTCAACAACTCACGGATCTTTTATGGTTTGCATATTGGGTATGCGTACCTGATGTAATTTTAGATAGTGCTAAGAAATGAGGTTGTCGTTCACTCGGATTTGTAGAGATTAAAGTTTTTAAAAAATACTAAATAAATATATACAAAGATATTTAACAAAGGGCGAGAGTTATTGGAACTAAGGATTTAGCCAATCTTTATAATATAAGGTTCACTTATTTATTCTCAACAATTTTAGCTTAAGAAATATAAACATGGACTCTATTTTTGCCAAGGTAGATTCTCAAAACATTGATTGTAAATGTTAAGCATGGGACATCAAATCACCTAAGCTAAGCATGACCCATCTAATCAAATGACAACCAATTTAATCAATTCATATTTCAATTAATTTTAATGCAAAAGTCATAAAAAGAATAAAAATAAATTTACCCATGTATGAAGTTCGGCCTCCTCCGTCGTCCCAGTGTTGGGGTTTAACTCATCATGTCGAAAACACACTCAAAATATGTATTCATGGCTCAAAAAGTGTTTACAAGAAGAGAAAATAATGAAACAGGAAATCTGCACCAGCACAGGTGCGTTACAGACCGACTGTTTCAACTCTCAACTGTTATGATGAAGATAATCGTTACAAATCTGAAGATAAATGTTGCAGAAGAGGTTGAAGAAACTGTTACAATGAAGATAAATGTTGCAAACCAGTTGAAGAAACTGTTACAATGAAGATAAATGTTGCAAACCAGTTGAAGAAACTGTTACAGCCAGTTGAAGAAACCGTCGTTGTTTCCCTGTTCTTCACGAGCAGCAGCAGCAACAACAACAGAGTTCTGAAAACTCTTGATTCACGCCTCCTGAGCTCTCCTCTCGACCCCAAACTCTCTACACCCCTTCTATATGACCTGGGTAATCTATTTATACCCGAAATATGCATCGAATCTCCTCCATAACTTCAAAAAATCTTCTCTTTATTATTTTTATTCTCACGGCAATAATTTCCATTTTTTGATCTTCCACGCGCATGCAGCTGTATTTCTTTCATTCTATACCTTCTTCACGCTCCAGGATATCTATTGAGTCTTCCAAACACGTGCATTACACGTTTAAATTTCTCACAACTCGTGCAAGCTCATGTTTTTCTTCCAACTCCCTGTTTGGATTAAAACAAGTTATCTAGCCAAATTTGATCGATAAAATCACCCATACTAGATTTCTATAGTCATATCACGTCTACCCACTAAGTTTCAGGGATTGAATCTCACTAAATCACGTCCAAACATCCGATTGAAATTCTTCCAGTGAAAGGGAATATTTTCCCGTCAAAAATATTTTTTTGAATTTTAGAAGAACATGTCCTCCCCCTAATCCTGCACGGGTGTCCCTTTAGCACTTGTCTTATGGGGTGCAAATAGTAATTTTTGGGCGTAGATAGTAATTTTTCCGGGGTTCCTCCGACACATTTTTGGGTGCTTCCGGTGCATTTCTGGGGTGCCTTTAGTACTCTATCCAGGGGTGTAAAACACCACTTTTCGAGCCAATTTTTCCGCAAGAGCTTATTCCCTAAAAAAGACTTAAAACAACTTTATTAGAAATAAAATGAGTCCTAGATAATGTAGTTATGGGTGAAAATGCGTCACACTTACGTGCTTATCAGTACCGTTTTCCGGTTTTGAAACCAACAGAACTTTTCCGGTTTGCATACTGGGTATGCGTACATTTACTGGTTCACGATCAACAGAGTTTTTATGGTATGGATACCGGGTATGCGTACCATAAAGTCGCTGCCGAACTATAACTACACCGGTACATGTACTGGGTACATGTACTGCAGCTCTGGACTTATAAAAGTTCTCGCAGTATGTGAACTGGTATGCATATTGTCCTGTATCCAAATTAACAGTAGTTTTATATCTCCCTAATAATCAATTAAAACATTCCCGAATAACATCAATGACACATATCATTGTTCCAGGCTATTATCAAATGATTAAATATTGAATCATAATTAGGTTACAAATAATAAATTGTTCTAAACCAAATTCATCAAGTATGAACAAATGTTCTTAAGCTTAGTCATATTTCGAGAACAATATTCAAGATAAGCTTGACTCGAAATTTCTATTATGCATGTACTGTCTAATTAAGTCATGCGACAATGTCTCATAGATAGAAGGGAGAAAACTTGAGAAATAGGTGGTTCAGTCTTCACTTAACTTTTGATGTTGAAGTTCTCCAAGCTCATGTGGGTCTTCGCCTTCAAACGGTAGAACGCAGTGATATCCGATTCTCAACCACACACTTCTATCTTAATCCGAGATTGACTAAATGCAGACCAGAAATAGTTTTGACAACTAAATTTGACAACAAGCTTGAGATAGCAATACTTGTGAGTTCGACCGAATAATGCTCTAACACTTATAATTTGACTGAATTTTGTTTTGGATTCCATTCTAAGCCTAGCTTACCTTGGTTAGAACATAGGCCAGCTTAAAGCAAAAATGCTACTTCAAACTTCAAGAATGATTTTATGGGCACCACTCCATTTTGGATGGGGGCCATGATTTTTGTTAGTAGGTCATTTGGAAGTAAAGAAAAACACCCCTTATCCAAATATTTATCCTAATGTCAAAATTACCCTTTCTAATTAACTTAGTATAATGATTAGTAAGTTAAGTTAAGATAACTAATGATTAGTGAGATTAAATTAATAAGTTGATTTTTGTTTAAAAGAAGAATTATTGAGAGGGGGAATAAGAAGAGGGTTTTTGGAAAAAAAATCAGATCTTTTGTTTATACAAGCCACAACTGTAGATGATGTTTTGGATACTCAGGTATACTTCCAATTTAGTTAATGATGCTTGAAATAGCCAATAGTTTGCTAAAAATGAAAAATTTACAAATTGATTTAGGTTAGGTCAAAAAAGTTCGGCTACAATATCTGAGGAACAGGTAGCCGAACTTATCTGAAAATATTGTTCAACTAATATTTCAGTCAACGCGGGGAGACAAACTTAGCTTTGATGGAGTTTTCACCACCAGAGTGTTAAGTTCGGCTACCTTTTCCATGCCAAACTATGATAATATTTGTTAACCGTGTTCGCAAATTTGCCTATATAGCCGAACTTTGTGTTATGTTTAGTAGACAAAATATCGACTTAACCGAACTCAGCATTTTCCAATTCAGAGAGGAATTCGGTTAAGGAAAAAAAATTGTGCCTCAACCGAACCCAACATTTGCCTATACAGGAAGGAGTTCGGTTAAGAAAAAATTTTTGGACTTAACCGAACCCAACATTTGGCTACATAAAAAATAGTTCGGTTAAGAATTTTTTTTTGCGCGTCAGCCGAACTCATGAATTCGATTTAAAAAAATTTCCTTATTCTACCCACAGTTCTTCGTGTTCTTCATGGAAAAAAGTTCGGTTAGCAAAATTAGGGTTTTCTAAAAAAGTCTCCTAACTGAACTACTATCTGTATCTTCCATCGTCACCTCGTTTTGATGATTACTACTTAAGTTTTATAATCAGAAACGAATTAAAAGTAATGCGTTTGTGGGAAAAAGAGAAGAAGATGAGAAAAAATTTCGAACTCGGAAAATCGGCGACGACGAGTAACGGTTGAAAGAGGGAATAAGAGAAGAAGATGCGAACTTTTTTTTTTCAAACTCAGAAATTTGGCTAGGTGATGGGTATGTGTTTGATTTTGTTTTGTTATTGATTTAAAATATGTAAAGGTTAGGTTAGTTATTTCTGCACTTCAAGACACCCCTTATAAGTGTAACCAAGATAACCTTAGTAAATCCTGGTCCCCCACAAAAAAAAGTGGTGCCCGAAAAATCATTCAACTTCAAAGATCCAGTTCCAAAGTTCCAGTTCCATTTACAAAACTACACTTGGTAAATCCCTAAAAATCGAAAAGCCAGAAATTAATTTGGAAACACAATTTTAGATTGAATTCTAAAAGCAGGAAAAATTACTTTCTTTTTTTTTGTCCTCCTTCTCCAATAGAAGAGTTACTAACTAAGGTTGTGTTTGATAATAGAGAAAGAAAACAATTTAATGGAAGGTGTATTCCATGGAATCAGTATCCTGAGAGAGGTAAGGAAAGACTTCTCGTGAGATTCCATGGAATTAAATTCCAAACATACGACCACGCCTTTTCGTAAATGGACCCATAATTTCATTTTTTTCATGAAAATATGGATAATTCCATGGAATTAAATCCTATCAAACACCGGGGTTTAACTTTTAACATGAACCCAAAACCATTATAAAAGAAATAAGAAATGTTTTATAAATTACGTATGAATAATTGGGAAGGGAACCAGATATCTTCATATATAATCACTCCATTAACATCCTTTTTCACCGTGGTTATATAAATAGGATATGTATGATTTGATCCCCTGATTGGCAAAATCAATTTGACCCCTTTAGAGCAAGCACTATCGGGAGCCTAAGAGAATCTAAATTTAGGATTTTGGCTTAGCCTAGAGTATTACTAACCTAAAAAGGAGGGATAATTCCTTCGTTGTAGTCGATACGTCTTCGTATTCTTCAGGTCTTCATAGTAATACTTGTATGTCTCAACATTCCTAGACTTTTTAATCTAACCTTAACGAAGTTGACTCTAGTGAACTAATCAAGCGACTCTTTGAGTTTTGATACTAAAATATGACAACCTTGACATACCAACGCTTAGCGGGTTAAACCGAGCAATGCTCTAACAAAATCATCATCTTCATGTAAAACGTTATAACCATGGAAATAAGTCGTCACATTGGTATCATGGTTTTTATGTGAATGTGTTCATTTCTTCTGGCAAATCTGAACGATTAATGGATATGTGAAGATACCAACCATCTGTATCTAGATCACCCCTTCCAGAAGCAAGTGAGGACCTAAAATGGTAGGAACAACAAAATCTCTGATATAACAACCAAAAGGTTTAAACTCCACGGTAAATTCATTCCATTGTGAACTTTGAAACTGAAGTTATGTTAGAAACTCCCTCTTTTCTAAGAGTAAAAGCATCCGGTTTGAAGAATAAAGATAAGTATAACCCCATATAGAAAAAATGCATGTTCTACATCCGCATATAAAAATTGAAGCACATGTTAGACGACATCAAAGAAGAGAAAGATCACTAGTTATAAGAATTGAAGCTTATAAATCTAGAATCCAAAATAGACACTTGGAGAGATAAGAAAACCTTCATAAGAAAGTGTAAGTCAACTGTCACATGGATAAAATTGTTTCATATTGGCAAACCTTGATGGGTGGTGTGGTAATACAACCCTGTATCTCTACTTAGAAAACCTCCCTTAAAAACCAATCCAAAGCTCACAAACGAAGGGAATATATAACAACTAATAAAATAACCAAAATGATGAAAATCTACCAAACATGCATTGTGTAAACTCACAAAAGCAACCGATCTCCACGAAAGATATAAGCTCACCAAAGCATAGATATTGACTTTCTCCAAATGATCCACCTAGAAAATACCATTAAGAAAAAATATTACAAGTTGTCTTTACTTTGTAGATTGAGTTATTTTGGTAAAACAACATTAAATATGCCCGATGGATATTTGGCAAAAATTACCATGGCATGCAAACCATCTTTAGGTATAGACAGACAAACATAACCATTAGGGTAACCAATTATAACATGTTGTGCATCCATAAATGACATCTTATTGTACATTTTATGCATATAATGTACTCTAGAGGTGTAGATGATAGATCTTTGAAGATTTAATTTTAGATTTTTGTTGTTTATCGTATTCCAATTATAGCATTTTTACATGTGCTATTTGATGAAATTAATATGTTACAAATATCAAACAAGTGGTTCTTGAGCACATAGGCTAGAATCAATTTTACCGCTAACAAAATACCTCCTTAAGGAAATTAACATAGGTTCTTACTAATAAGAGAGCTCATAACACAAACGGAACGTTGAAAGAAATAATATATTTTATTTATTCCAAAATTTTTGATGATAGTAAAATTAATACAAATAAAACGAAGAAATAAAAAAGAAATTTCTTAAATAAAGGACTATATATCACTTTAGTTTTTTTTTTTTTTTTTTTTTTTTTTTATCTTAGCATATATCTCTTTAGTTGATATACGTCACAAGTATTCTGATAATATGTCTCGAGACCTTAAAAGTATTTACTTAAGAGTATCTATCATTCTTGATGAAGCAAAAGTTATCTGTAATTTTTTGAGAAAAGTATCATATGAACACATAGAAATATAATGTTCATTATACCCTTTCCTTGTACTATGGAAAGTCTCATACTATGACCATTAAAGTTATGGAAAGTGTCATATGACCATTAATATGATGAGAAGTATCATAACATTAACGGTCATAATATCACAAGAACAATCCTAGCTACGCTTTTACTTACATAGTAATCTTTAGTTATTTAAGATATTAGGTTAAGGTTGTTGAAGTAATCTATTCTATATAGTATAATGTTTTGGAAAGTATAATGTTTAGGTTATAAATGTGTTTTGAGCTATTAGTGTTCTTTTTTCTTTGAGCGGTCTGTGTTCTTTATTGTGTTTCTGGATTAGGTTGTTAAGGATTACGTTTCTGAAATTATTACTTCCTCTTTTCCCCTTTGATTTAGAATACTTGTTGTCTTTTTTTAGTGGAAAGATAATGACATGCTTTGGTCGCATACTAAAGGTAGCGAATGAAGCGGAAAAACAACTCTAAGAAAGTTGGTCACAACAATGTAACACTAGGATCTAAATCCCCAGATGCAACACCAGATTTAAGAAGGTCGACTAGAATTTCATCTCTGAACAAGGAGAGTCATGTAAGTCCTCCAAGTACAAAGAATTTGGAAAGAAAAAAAAAACTCCAAATAATAAGAGAAAATTTGAACGACTGAAAATCAAAAGAATCCGATCCTATTGAGAAGCAGAGTCCAACAAGATAATAGTACTTTCATCTTTTTGTTCTCTGTCTGAACTTTCAAGTTATTTTGATTTTGAGTTTAACTAATTTTTTTAAATTGATATTTTTAATTGAGAAGCCTAAAGTGCACAATGATTTTATTTTATTTATTAGTCAAAAAAATAAATAAACCAAAACAAAAGTGAATGAAACTAATAATTATATATATATATATATATATATATATATCTTGTTAAAAAAAGCTTAATCGACTTTGATGTGTCACTCTTGATGGTTTATAATACTAGTAATTATCTTGTTTAAAATAAATATGATTTTCAAATTCTATTGTAAACTTGGTACTTATATTAATTATCACAAATCACTGATTAAAATGGTTTAATTTTTATATAAATAAATTTGCTAAAAAAAAACAAACAAAACATGTAAATAAACTAAAAAGATTTCGAAAACATCATTAAGAAGTTATGTATCAAAGATAAAGTGAACACTTGCACGCGTATTGAGGAGTTATAAATGTTTCTGCATCTGAATATATTCAAAGAATGGATTAACTCAAACACTTTCAAGGGATAAAATACGAAGATATCAATATAAAACCATCGTTAAGATCTTCAAGCTTCTGAACAACAAAATTCCATGTGTTTTGTAGTTTGATTATTATATCGCGAAACTAGTACTGAAGATATTACTCCCAATATACTTTTCTTACGAGAAATTCACGCGTTTTTGTAGTTTAATTTCGTTATCTTTCTTTATAATAAGTGAAAAAGCAGGGGTATAACAACCACACCCAATATTTCGTTCGGCAATTTGTATGGACTAACTCCAATATAATTCCAAAAGAGTCAACTAGACAGTCAGACTCAATCAAGGAAAGATATCCAAGAGTTATATCTCTTTCTCAAATCAATTAGCAAATCAACATGAATGAATCCATGAACTGATTGGTTATGAGAATAACTTGAACGGTACCAAAGACCAATATTCAAGTGTTAATCAATTTATATCAACAAGCAGAGGTTGGATTTACCAATTGATTGAATTACGCACATCCTGTGATATTTCAATTATATAAACAAATATATAATCCAGATTTGAACACCACATTGTATTAAGCCGCTACAGACACTAGCCAACTACAAGTTAACTTCGGACTGGAATGTAGTTGAGCCATAACCAAGTCTCACACCGATTAAGGTACGGTCGCGTTCCTTACGCCTCTGAATACCAGCGGGACTCTACGCACTTGATTCTCTTAGATGATCTCACCCACAACTAAGAGTTGCTACGACCCAAAGTTGAAGACTTATAAACAAATTTGTCTCCCACAGAAAAGTCTATTCTGATAGATAAATCTGTCTCCCACAGAAGTACCTATGAAGTTTTTGTTCCGTATTTTGATAAATCAAGGTGAACAGGAACCAATTAATAATCCGGTCTTATATTCCTGAATAACAATCTAGAAATATCAATCACCTCACAATAACTTAACTATATGGTAGTAGAAGAAGTTATTGTGGAATCACAAAAAAAGAGACGAAGAGCTTTGTGATTACTTTTTATATCTTACCTATCAAAAAATCTCGAGCAAATATTAGAGAAGATAGTACTCAATACGATAGAACAATTAAGATCAGAACACGCAACTACAGAGAAAATAGTTGGGTTTGGCTTCACGAATCCCAAATGAAGTCTTCAAGTAGTTAACCTATAATGGTTTTAGAAAAACCTAGGTTAAAAGAGAATCGACTCTAGTCGCAACTAGGACACAGGAAAGTGTCGGGATTAGGTTTTCCACTTCCTAGAGTTCTCCCTTATATAGTCTTTCAAATCAGGGTTTGCTTACAATTAAAGCTAAGATAGCTTAGTAACAAAGAATTCAATATTCACCGTTAGATGAAAACCTGATTTAAGATTCAAGCTAAGTTTGCTTAAAACCAAAGTAATATCTCTCCACCGTTAGATGGTCTTAGCTTTTTACCTACAAATGAAATATACCTTCATTTAGATATGGGTAACCGTACCTAAACGTGTATATTGAGTTGGCTCAACAATAGTTAACCGAAGTTAGCCATATGAACACTTTTGTATTAACCACATTCATCTAACACTTCTAGATCAAATATGATGATCAATGAAAAATGAAAGATAATCAAATGAATCTAATTGTGTTACTCATAGAGTTGTTCAATTGTATATATCTCATAGAAGTATACAAGAAACAATTGAAGCAAAATCAGATTGATTCATGAAAATCAATCCATGAACATTTAGCCACGGGTTGTAAAGATTGCATTCCTTAATTTATAAATGTATTTTTTCATGAGTATGGAATCATACTTAACCGATTTTAGAACTTAACCAACTAAGTTTGCAAACGGGTACGCAAACTATAGTTCCAGACTTTTGTCTTGTCCAGCAGTTCACAAACGGGTACGCATACTGCTGTCCCAGACCTTAACTAAGGTAGAACCGTTTACATACTGGTATGCAAACTTGGTTCCCGAACTTTAACAATTAAAACCGTTTGCATACTGGTGTGCAAAAAAGGTTTCCGGACCTAAATCATACCACAACAGTTTTCATACTGTGCTATATCCAGACAATTGTTAATTGTTATAAACTCCAAATTCAATCATTGAAACATCCTTAGAAGACGACAATAGCTGTCTCACACAAACTATTAGCTTATAAGTAATTTTCAAGTGATCGAATGATCAATACGAAACATTCTGAGTTGACATCAAATGACTATCTCACATAAATCATGTAAGATGTTTCAAGGAAATTTTCACATGATCATCTGTTGACTTATTATTTAGTTTCCAACAAATAAATTGTTTCCAACTAAACTCATCAAGAATAACGATGAACGTAGCTAAATCAAAAAGCTTCCAACACATATTTCGAGAAATAGATACGCGAGATAAACTCGGCTCGAAATATCAAATGTGTATAATATAAAAGCCTATATAGCTATACGACTTAGTCTCATTAGGAGATAGAATAGAACAGACTTCTGAGTGATAGATAAGTTTTAGTCTCCACATACCTTTTATTGATGAAGTTCCTCCAAGCTCTCCTCAGTGAATCTTCGTCTTCAATCAATGAACGCCGTGAAGTCTACAGCTCAACTACACATTCTATCCTAATCCGAGACATAGCTATAAGTAGACTAGAAATCAAGACTTATAGTTTTGATCACCTAAACTTGACAAACAAGCTTGAGATAATAACGCTTTCGAGTTCGACCGAGCAGTGCTCTAACAATAAGGGACCCCAAAAATGCCACATGGCGAAGCTACAATCATTTTGATTTTTGGTGAAGCCATGTCAACACCTATTTACATGTCACTTACATGTCTTCATTAGCCACCTCATCGCAACTCTTAAGCCATAAGATTCATAACTATTTGAAGCTTTACAAATTATCTGGGAACTCAACACTAAATGTTGCATTTTTATGCGTTTGAAGCTTTACAAATTCGATGGAAACTCAACACCAAACGTTGCATCTTTATATGTTTTCTAAAATAAAAATTTTACAAGACAAGTATTTATCACAAAAATTAGAGATGGGTGATTTGAGTCACATGTTGAATCATATAGAAACAAACGTGATACATGAAAAAATGTTGGTATTTTTGGGTATCTCCATTTCAGCACTATGGCATCCCTTAAGAGTCTTAAGACCCTTTCCAATTAGAATGCCTGTTCATATCATCTTTTTTTCTAGAGACACTCTTTCATACCCCCCTTTCATACGGTGTCTGGGTTACTGTGACATGCCCATTTAACGCCTAAATTTTTTATGGGACATGACCGGCAATACTCTGCGTGGTTTAGTGAATCAACTTCACCCACAAATACTCTTTCCTTGCATACTTTCATCAAAGTATGCATCTGCTTTCACTCTTAAGGAAATAGACAACGGAAGTCTTTTCTTCTTTCTCTCTAACTCTTTATGCCCCCATAAACATAAGAGGTTTGCGATGCACCAATTAGAATTGACAATCTCACACAAATCAACAACATAAGAACACAAAGACATACTGCAACAAACCCATTTTATTGCATTAAAGGAAGGTTACATAAGTCCATCTAATAGACTAAACATGCCATTCACCCTCTTTGTTGAATGCCTAACTCTCTCTACATCAGTGGTTCTTCTCTCAAAACGAAAAACACTGTTGAAAAAACGGGGGTCTAACAACCACACCCAATATTATGGACAAACTCCAATATAATTCCAAGAGAATTAACTAGACAGTCATACTCAATCAATGGAAATATATCCAAGAGTTGTATCTCAGTTTCTCAATGTAACCAGCAAATCAAACAGATAGAATCCGTGAGCCTGATTATTATGAGAAACAACTTAAACGGTACAAAAGACCAATGTTCAAGTGTCAATCAATTTATATCAACAACCAAAGGTTGGATTATCTAATTGATTGATCTACACACAACCTGTGATATTTCAATTATATAGAAAATATAATGTGAAAAAGAAATAACACAGACACCAGAAATTTTGTTAACGAGGAAACCGCAAATGCAGAAAAACCCCGGGACCTAGTCCAGATTTGAACACCACACTGTATTAATCCGCTACAGACACTAGCCTACTGCAAGTTAACTTCGGACTGGAATGTAGTTGAGCCCCAACCAATCTCACACAGATCAAGGTACAGTCACGTTCCTTACGCCTCTATAACCACGCCGGATTCTGCGCACTTGATTCCCTTAGCTAATCTCACTCACAACTAACAGTTGCTACGACCCAAATTCGAAGACTTGATAAACAAATCTGTCTCATACAGAAAAGTGTATTTAATAGATAAATTTGTTTCCCATAGAAATACGTATGAGTTTTGCTCCGTCTTTTGGTAAATCAAGGTGAACAGGAACCAATTGATATACCGGGCTTATATTCCCGAAGAATGGCCTAGTAATATCAATCACCTCACAATAATCTTAACCGTATGGTAGCGGAACAAGATATTATGGAATCACAAACGATGAGACGAAGATGTTTGTGACTACTTTTTATCTTACCTATCGGAGATTAAATCTCGAGCAAATCTTAGAGAAGATAGTCTTCAATACGATATAACAAAGTAAGATCAGAACACACAACTACATAAAAAATAGTTTGGTTTTGCTTCACAATCCTAATGAAGTCTTTAAGTCGTTAACCTATAATGGTTTTAGGAAAAACCTAGGTTAAAGGAGAATCGACTCTAGTCGCAACTAGTATCACAAAGGAGGTGTGGGAATTAGGTTTCCCAGTTGCTAGAGTTCTCCCTTATATAGTCTTTAAATCAGGGTTTGAAATCAATGTTACTTTGGTAACAAAGCATTCAATATTCACCGTTAGATGAAAACATGATTAGACTCAAGCTAATATCTTTCAACCGTTAGATCGAACTTAGCTTGTTATACACAAATGAAAAGTGACTTAATTTAGATATGGGTAACCGTACCTAAACGTGTACACTTGGTTGGCTCAACAATAGTTAACCGAAGTTAGCCATATGAACACTTTCATATCAACCTTGTTCATCTTAACACAACTAGTTCAAATGACTCAAATAAAACTAGTTATAGAGTTGTTCAATTTTTTATATTCTCATAGAAATATACAAGACACAATTGAAGCAAAATCGATTTTGATTCACTCGAAACAATTGATGAACATTATAGCCACGGTTTGCAAAAGATTGCATTCCTTATTTTATAAATGTATTTGTTCATGAACAAACCGATTTTAGAACTTAACCCACTCAAGTATGCAAACGGGTACGCATACCTAAGTAGTTGGACTTGGTATGGGTTCGCCAGTATGCAAACGGGTACGCATGCTGTCGTTCACGACCAAACTTAGTTGAATTCCCGGACTTGAACTTACGCTGGTACGCATACGGGTATGCATACTAAGTTCCCGGACTTCAACTATCAAACCAGTACGCATACGGGTATGCATACCATGGTTACTGGACTTGGAATAACTTGCAACAGTTAGCATACAAGTACGCATATTGTGCAATATCAAATCAATGGTTAATTGTTCTAAACGCCCATTTCAATCATTAAAACATTCTTAGAAGACGACAATAGCTATCTTACACAAACTATTAGCTTCAAAACAATTTTCAAGTGATCAAATGATCAATACGAAACATTCCGAGTCTACACTAAATGACTGTCTCATACAAATCATATAAGATGTTACCAGGCGATTTTCACATGATCATCTTTTAACTTTCGTCAAGAATATAAGATGAATTTGGTTAAAGTGAAAGCTTACCAACACATATTTTGAGAAATATGTAAGCGAGTTAAACTCAGCTCGAAATATCAAATGTGTATAAACAAAGTCTATATTGCTATACGACTTTTGTCTTAAATAGGAGATAGAGTAGAAATAGACTTTTGAGTGATAGATGAGTTCAAGTCTCCACATACCTTTTGTTGATGAAGTTCCACAAGCTCCCCTTAGTAGTTATTCCTCTTCAATCGGTGAACGTCGTGAATTCTAAAGATCAACTACACATTATATCCTAATCCGAGACTTAGCTATAAGTAGACTAGAAATCAAGACTTGTAGTTTTGACAACTAAATTTGACAAACAAGCTTGAGATAGCAACGCTTGCGAGTTCGACAGAGTACTGCTCTAACAAGTGTTCTTATTGATATCTAAGCTATTTAAAATGGTAAAGATCAGGACAAAACCGTGTGCAACCGCTTGCACAAGCCTTGGACAGTCAAGTGTCCAAGTAGTTTTCATAACCGCCTGTGTACTTTTCAACTTCTACCTTTTTGTGTTGTCTTGAAGATTCAAGCCAGACTTTCCCTTGGTGATTATGTATTGCCAAACTTGGTTATAAAGTGTTAGAGCATTGCTCGGTTGAACTCACAAGTGTTGCTATCTCAAGCTTGTTGTCAAACTTAGTTGTCAAAATTATATCTTGATTTCTAGTCTGCAATTAGTTAAGTCTCGGACTAGGATAGAAATGTAGTTGAGAAATATTGGATCACGACAGTCATCATTGCGTTATACCGTTTGAAGGAAAAGATCAACTGAAGCTTTTGGAGAACTTTATCAACAAAAGGTAAGTGAAGACTGAACCACATATTTCTCAAGTTATATTCACTTTTCTATCTTTGAGACGCTGTCGCGTAACTAATTAGATTATCATGCATATGCAAGAATTTCGAGTCAAGTTTATCTTGGTAATTAATTCTCGAAATATAATGACTAAGCTTAATGAACATTTGTTCATACTTGATGAATTTCGGTTAAGGACAATTTATTGTTCGCAATCAAAATCATGATTCAAGTTTTATCATTCGAAAAAGCCTGGAAGAGTGATATGTATCATTGATGTTATTCGGGAATGTTTCGAATCGATTTAGATAAAAATATAGAACTACTATAGATTTAGATATAAGACAGTGTTATCAGTCTTACAAACTGGGAAAAATGTTATAAGCCTAAAGTCGTATTACATGTACTCGTACACGTAGCGGAGTAGCTATATATCGACAAGCATATTTTTGGTACGCATATCCTTATGCATATCATGTAAAAATATGTCAAATCGTGAACCGGATCGGTACGCATACCCGTATGCAAACCGTAAAGGAACTGTGGTCACGGAAGAGTCAATTAGTATTTGGGTCCTAGATTGTGGTATAGTAGAGGATTTGGGTCCTAAGTTTGTCCAATTTAGTGTTTGGGTCGTTGACCCGTTAGTCAACTGTATATACTGGTCAAGCCGTTAGCAGAATCAACAACCGTTGAGATTTATATTTACAAAACACTTCCCTTCGACTGAAAAGAGATCAATTCTCTCCTTCGATCCTATTTCTATTTCTTTCCTTACTTATATGAGAAATAAACCTTCCTTTGACCTGATCGTTCAACTTGTGGGAAATCACGGCAGCAAAGAATCGGTTAATTCTAAGACGTCAGCAAAGAATCGATCCAAGTAAGTTATAGATGGGGTTTATTTTTCTAAATGGGGTTTTGTTACTGTGAAGGATGGGGTTTATAAGTTTTCTTTTCTCATTCCTTTTTTTTTAATATTGAAATTCATTAGTTGAATCTGCAGTTGGTGACTATTTGAGTTTGAAGGTATGGTTAATCCTATAGCTAATGCAGAATAATTGGGTACACAAAGGACCACATTTGAACAAACCCATTAACTATTCAAAGAAGAATGGCGAGAGTTATATAGAAGCTACTTGATGGTGCGCAAAAAAGGAAATTCTATAAGCAACTGACCTACCAATTGAGCTTACTGATCTTGGGTATAAGGCTTATAAATGATCAGAAATGTGTGGTTTGCAAAAGATGATTCCTTGGATGACGGACAACACCATTACCAGGTCCTGACTATCAAGTGTTCGACAGAAGACCCCAACACGTTTGCCTTGGGACCTATCAGTTGAAGTTGTTCCTGTTGATTGATATCTGTAACCACGCAGATGCTTTGATCTAGATCGTTAAATTTAAATTTTTAAACGGAAATGTATAATGGCAAATGTATAAATCATTTCACTAACGAAAGTTAATAAACATTAACAGTTTAATCCTTTGACCGCTTTGACTAACTGGTCTACGACCCAAACACTATAACGGACAAACTTAGGACCCAAACACTAAAGGGTACCAAAACTTAGGACCCAAACACTAATTAACTCATCACGGAACCGGTTTAATATTCATACCGGTACACGTACCAGAAAAGTTTTGTGTTCCGGAACTCGGTTGTGTATCCAAACCGATACATGTGCCAAAATAGTTTTATGGACTCCGGAACCGGTCATAGTCTTAAGGTATCCATACCGATACGTATACCTAAATAGTTATGTGAACTGTGGAACTTGGTTTGACTTATATATTAGCTTACATACCGGTACACATACTGTGACTGACCTAACTCACGAACGGCTATGGTATTTGTATTTTTTTACACCTACTAACCATGACTATTATATTCAAGTGCAATAAATTATTTTTATGAGATAATTAGCATTTGATCAATTCTCTAAAAACACTAGACTCGTTTAATCACATGATTGTGACTCAAGGTTAATGTCTTAAGTGTTCATGGAAATGAATATTAAGCTTTTAAGTTCAAATCGGCTAGTTTCAGCTAACCTCCTTAAACATAGTCTTTATACACGGTTCGGTTACGGTTTCACCTAACCAGAGTGTATATCTTGTTTATGTAAATCATATTCAAAGATTCATTTAACGGTGGATATTGATTGCTTGGTTCCAAAGCTATCTAACTTAAACCTAAAGCAATGTTTTGAATGTCTATAAAAGGGAACTTCAAACAACTGGAATCTTTGAATCCCGACACTACTTTTTGGTGTGTCCTAGTTGTAAGTCATCCTCTTCCTAACCATTTTAGAGTTTAGTGACTACAAAGACTTCATAGGGATTCGTGAAGCCAGGTCAAGTTATCTTTTCTTGATAACTCGAGTATCCTGATCTTGATCGATTGTTGAGCTGCTCACTTGATCAAGATAGATAGAAATTATCAAAGTTATCTTCGTCTCAAACTTTGTTGATTCCACAAGTTTTGTACTTGTGAGGTGAATATAATCTAGGCTGCACTTCGGGTTGCATAAGTTCGGATTTGAGGTTAGCTAGACTTTGTCTATTGCTATCTATTTCCAACACCTTGATCGTAAAGGAAATCATATATATGCTTAATATGTGGGAGGCAGATTGGTTTTAAGTCTTCAATTGAATTGAAGCAACTCTTAGTTGTTGTGACGTCAGCTAAGGGAATCAATTATGCGGAGTCTTGCTGGAATTCAAGAGGTTTAAGGAGCGCGACTGTACCTCAATCGGTGGGAGACTCGATTAGGGCTCAACTACATTCCAGTCCCAAGTTAATTGGTTGTAGGATAGTGTCTGCAACGGCTTAATACAGTTTGGTGTTCAATCTGGACTAGGTCCCGGGGTTTTTCTGCATTTGTGGTTTCCTCGTTAACAAACTTCTGGTGTCCGTGTTATTTCTTTTTCCGCATTATATTGTTTATCTTTATAATTGAAATATCACAGGTTGTGCGTTAATCAATCATAGTAGATGCATGCGAACCTTGTTTTGTTGGATACGACTTGATTGATTCTTAGACATTGGTATTTGACACCATCCAAGTAATCTCTTTGTAATTAGTTTCACAGATTTGATTCTTTAAACATTGTAATTGGAAGAGAGAGATATAACTCTAAACACTATTCCTCGATTGAGTTTAACTCTCGGAGTTGTGTTGAGTTTGTCCATACAGATTACCTAAGAAAAAATTGGTGGTGTATTTTGGTACCCCCGTATTTTCATAAAGCCACCCTATAACCGTCTCAAACCAACTCCTCTGCTCTGGCATGCGTGTGATGCACACACAACTCACAACTGATAGATTTAGCCAACATCCATCCAATATCGCACTACACTCAACTTGGCCAATGTGTGCAGCCAACTTTGCGCTACATTTATCTCGGCCATGCACTTAACTCATTTGATGCCAATATCCGAGTAAAGTCATGCCAATCATGTCTTCATCTGATACTTGGATCAGCTTCATATATTAAGTGCATCACTTGTATTCTTTTTGCCCAGCAATGACCAACAATGTCGCATTTAATTGGCAATGCCACTATTGTATTTGCATTGGCCAGGACTTAGGCCAACACACAAGTCATCTTATGACTTATCTTGCATCCTTAATCCATTCCTCGAGCTGGGATAACTCTTGATTATGAATATGCAAAACTATCGCATAATATTGCATGTGTCAAATAACCTTTCTTGTCTCAGCAATCTTGGCGCTTTATCGTCGGACTATGCAGCTCCATTGGCCAGGCCATTGATTTCAGTATCGTGTCATCTTGGTGCGACACTTTCTTGGTCGGTAAAAAACCTCCCCCACCCAATCTGTTCAACATCCTCGTTGAACGCAACAAAGTACACTCGCTATACTTGTTCTTTGGCCTTGTACGCTTCCTAGCCTATCTAAGAAATCAAAAAACTTGCTTGGCCTTCTTTGACAAAACTTTTATGCTTAGTACCATATGCCATCACTTAGCTTACTGCATTGTCATTGATCCTACTAATTTGTATTGTTGTTGTCAAGTTTTCCTACGCTCCAACTCCCACTATAATCGCATATCAACACCCAAATGCCCCCTGGAAATTCCTCTTCACAATTACCTGAATTAGACTTGAATTTCACTTTAATCATTTGCGCCTTAGTGTACGCAAGTAATGTTTCTTCCTAAATGATCACAATGATCATTTTTATAGTCCTATGCCTTCATTTTTCCGACTTTAGTTGTACCACGCAATATAACAGGACTTATGTAAGACTCGGGCTCATTCTTCAATCTTGTTGTGCCTACGCTATTCGCATGCCAAAGAACCAAAACCTTTATTTTCATCACCGCAACACCTTGATTGAAATGCAGAATTAAGAAGTATAACGTTTGTCTTTCGAACTTTGTAATCAGGAAGTATCACGCTTATCTAAATTTTATTAATTCAACAAAAAAGACCAGAAATCTTATTCTTTCTGAAACTAAATCTCAAAGATTTTTAGTTAAATCCCTTATCGCATATTATGCCAATTATCACATAGTGGATACTATAGGCACTGCAGGAGGATTAGTGGTAGCTTGGTTAGATGGTTTATTTTTCGACGTTATTCAGTGGAATATAAAGATGATAAATATCATTGTTAATACAATTTTCGACTCAAAATAATGGATTTTAACATGCTTCTATGGAAGTCCTTATACATCTAACAGAAACATAGCTTGGGACTTTCTTGAAGAAATAGGAGCACAAGATGCTAGGGATATGCCAAGGATAGTCATAGGAGATTTTAACATGATTTTCGCATAATCAGAAAAACTAGGGGGTCTGCCTTTTAAGAAAACTGATGGTGAATACTAACCATATAATTCTAGAGAAAGCTAGACTTTATGACTTAGGATACGATTTTACATTGAATAATCACAAAAAAAATCCCTAAGAATATTCAGGAAAGACTTGACAGAGTAGTCTATAATGCAGAATGTAATTTACAATATCCAAATGTTGTTCTTTCCCATCTAGTAGCTATAGGTTCATACCATTGCCAAATTCTTCTTACCTTAGACCTTCCATATACTAGAAGAGAATGGATTTTCAAATTTTATGACACTTGGCTTAAAGAGGAGTCTTGTATCCAAGTGATACAAAGATCTTGGGACCATTCAGATAGAGGAAATCCACCTAAGGCGCTAGTATACAACCTAAAAACTAGAGTAAATCTTTCAGAATAGAAAAACAACATCTTTGGTCAACCAAACAGAAAAATTGTTAGACTTATTAAAGAAATAGAAAGGATGAAAACAAGAAGAATAACTAAACATAAGTCCTACGATAATATAGATGTATGCTCTCTCATTGAACAATGTATATCAACTTCCTCAATAGTTGTTCTTCTAAATGTGTCACCATGAGAATACTTTAAACCCTCCAGGGGAATTCGTCAAGGGGACCCGTTATCTCCATATCTTTTTATGAATTGTATGGAAGTATTCTCTAGACTTCTTCTAACTCAGGAAGATTAAAAAAATCTTTCATGGAGTTAAAATAACCCCAAAAAGTATACCAATCTCACATATTCTCTTTGCTGATAATTGTCTTCTTTTCGTTAAAGCTGACATAATAGAATGTAAAAACTTGTTAAACACTATCAATCTTTTCAGTCAAGTCTCATGTCAATTGATCAATTTTGACAAATCAGGAGTCTTCTTTAGCGAGGAAGTACATCCTAAGCACCAAAGAATGATGTCAAAATTACTAAAAATAAAACACATCAATCTTAAAGACTCATACTTAGGGGATCCTCTTTTAATAGATAAATCTAAAATTAAAACCTTTGAATTTATACCGGAAAGATGGAGCATAAATCTAAAGGATGAAAAAGTAAGGTTCTTCCCCAAACTAGTAAGATGATCTTAAATAAATCAGTCCTAGCTAGTATGTCTACATTTCAGATGGGTTGCTTTATCTTATCGTTTTTTTTTAATTAAAATAACGTCATTCTAAGATATTTTTGGTGGGGATTTGAACCAATGCTAAAGGATACTTCCCAAAAGCTTGGCCAAGTCTGTGCAAACCCATGAGTAAAGGGTTAGGATTTAGAGATGCACACAAACTTAATCTAGCTTTAATATCAAAGGTGGTTTGGAGACTGTCAAAAGAACCAATGATAAACACGTAAATGCTACATTTTATACCCATATTTATATTAGTTAGGACTCAATATTTTGGCTAATGACATTATTTTAGTGCTTTTATAGAAATTATAAGCGAATTTGGTCGTCCGAAGATAAATGGCGAAATGTGAAGCTAAAATAGGGTTTGCGATAAAATAATCTTCAAAAGTTAGTCCAGACACCAAAAGGAGACGCATGGTTATGGAGCTAGCAACTCAGACTTACTAATTTTGGGAAGAAATGTCTTTTTATGGAGTTCATGGATGTGCCGGAGCCGTTAGGATCATGGCATAAATTGGTAATAGGAAGGAAAACACGTTTTGGATGCTGACTCTCATAGGTTAGATGTGTGCATGAGAATTTGATGGGAATGGAAATTAACCCTTGCTTACACTGGATACATCATTACCATGCATGAATATATGGTATGAAATGGGAGAAAAGTTGACTTAGCACATGAATGGAGTTGAAAAAGGAAAGCCAGAACATGCATTACCTTGTGTACGTGAAAATGGGATAATTCGAAGTCAAACTGAATGTTAAAAAATCAACATAATCTTTGTAATTACAACAATTCCCTTAGTTCATGGTATTCATATTATTGCAATATTATATTCCCACTTATAGTAAGTCAAGTAGTGGAGATAAAAGAGTGAGTATACGGAGGAGGGGCCGACACCGGCTACAGAGCCAAAACGAACAAGGAGGGTACTGTTTTCGGCTGGTTCTTTTTGGATTTGTTGTTGGTGATTGGGAACAAAAAAGAGGAGCAGTCGTGAAGGTTTTTGGTGCGAGATCAAGAGAGAAGATAGAGAGATTATTATGGCCGGGTGACAACGGTCAATGGTTTTATCTTTTTATTTCTCTTATAGTTTTGATAGAAATCCATAGCCATGTTCTAATAATTTTGTAACTAGGGTTCATGGGGAAAACTATTTTAAGCATAGACAATAATAATGAAATAAATTGGAATTATTTTTGTATTAGGATATAAAAATGAATCATGAAGTCTATAATTATGTTTATCGATTTTGTTAGAATATGAGTTGTTGCACACCGGCTTTGTTTGATACAATAGCCTAAGTTAAATTCATATTGGTTGCAATTTTATTTGTTAGTATTTGATAATCCATGCTTAGGTTAAATAATTTGATGAGTTATGCTTAGACGATGCAAATGAAAATTGTGAATCTATAAATTATGTTTTCGATAATTCCCTCGTCATTATAATTTGATAGGCCATGCTTAGAGAATTTGATGGGCTATACTTAGGAGATGCGAGTATATAGTCGGAAATTATATCAATAATAGGTGTTACAATAGAGCAAAGTTATATACATAATTGGAATTTGAATTATTTTCGGTGTTGAATTATAAATAGTAGTGGAATCCATAGACCCTGGTTACCGTCTCTCTTGTTATATTTTGATTAGTTTTATTGTTTTTCTTATTTGAAATGGATTTTTTAAAACCAAAAATATTGTTCTTGGTTAGTTGATTGAGAATATTAATTATCTGTATTTCCACCGCTCCCTGTGGGTTCGATCCGTTCTTGCCTCTATCTACTAGTTAGACACCGTGCGATTGCGGTTATTATATATCGGTGTTCCCAGAATCCTATCAATTTTTGGCGCCACTGCCGGGGAGCGGTTGTGGAATATTGTAATTAGTATTTTTGATTTTGTAAATAGTTAGGTTTTTATTTATTTCATTTTATTTTTATTTTTATTTTATTTTGTATAATCTTTTTATTTTATTTTTAGTTCCATTTGATTTGGTTTCTGTTTAGAATTTTATTTCAGGTGCCTTTTTGAAGATGATGACTTCTTCTCAGGAGACTTCATCTAAGATGACAATTGGTGAATACATATATGGGCCAAGGTATAAGGAAATTTGTGCTTATAATCATCTCACGTATGGAACTTGGAACCCACGTCATTTCGATATAGGCATTCACATGAGTATAAACCCCAGTACCATGATGACGGTGAACCTGATAATTATGATCATAGGAATAGAGATATTGTCATACCAACTGAAGGTGATGTATTTAATCCAACTCCTGATCGTATTAATGATCACTCGCCTATTCAAAAGGAAGAGTTTAGGATTGAGGACACCATTCTTTTAGACGGTGTGACATATTAGTGCTATAACAATGATGCTTATGAAGAATGTGTTAATTCCGAAGAAACTGTAGTTAAGTCTAACGACTTAGTGACATTACACTCTATATATAAGGTTTCTTTAATCATCTTTATTTTGATATTCCTATTGATTCCTTAGTTGACGATGATGATGATGATGATTTAGTACAGGGTCACAAACCCAGTGGAGAAGTTAATATACCTAGAATTGTTAGCAAAACTTTTCAGAAGATTCCTAATTTTGGATTAGAACTACGTGCTTCTCCGGTATTACTAGATTATTTTGCGTCTCGTGACTTCTCTTTTCCTGTGCATGTATCCCAGATCATCTCAGTTCCCATCCCTAGCGAACCCTTTGACTCGGTTATTTCCTTTTGATAGTACATCCTTTGCAAAAACAGGGGTTTTGGGTAGCTATTTCCTTTTGATAGTCTATATATCTTTACGTTGCTGCAGCGAGGATTTGAGGTTGTCATTGGTTGTATATATTGTGCTCTGGGTTGATCCCCAAATATTTAGGTTGTTGATATATGGAGAGTGTTGTTTGTATATTCTAGTAGGTATATCTTTGTTCTTGTTTATTTTTTATTTGTGTACTTTTTGGAAATCATACAGGAATTTTCCATCTTAATTTCTACGTTGGATGACTCAATTACATTGAGGATAATGTAATATTTAAGTGTGGGGGAGTGGTTAAGCATTTATATTTTTATAGGTTTTCACTTTTGTAAAAAAAATTCAAAAAAAAAAAAATTGCATTAAAAAAAAATACATCAGATTTTTTTTTTTTTTTTGCATGATATGTCTCGCTGTTTAGAAGACTTCTTTCTTCCACTGTTTAGTGGATCTGTCTTGCTGTTTAGCAGACATTTCTCTACCACTGTTTAGTGGATTCATCTCGCTGTTTAGCAGACATTTCCCTACCACTGTTTAGTGGATTTGTCTCGTTGTTTAGCAGAGATCTTTATACCATTGTTTAGTGGATCCGTCTCGCTCACTACACCAAATTCTGGGATTAGAAACAAAACTGAGCCGTTACTAAAAGGGGTTGTAACGGCTTTTACCTGTTTCAAAAAGGGGTATTACAAATTTTTTGTAACGGCAATGCGGCCGTTACGAATTTTGGGTTGTAACAATGCTGTTTAGCAGACATTTCTTCATATCCAACTGTGGAGCGGATATATTCTTTGTTTTGCTCGAGGACTAGCAAAATATAAGTGTGGGGGTGTTTGATAAGCACGTAAGTGCTACATTTTATACCCATATTTATATTAGCTAGAGCTCGATATTTTGGCTAATGACACTATTTTAGTGCTTTTATAGAAAGTATAAACGAATTCGGCCGTCATAAGATAAATTACGAAATGTGAAGCTAAAATAGTGTTTGCGACGAAATAATCTTTAAAAATTAGTCCAGACACCAAAAGGATACGCATGGTCATGGAGCTAGCAAATAGATTTACTAATTTTGGGAAGAAATGTCTTTTTATGGAGTTCATGGATGTTGACTGTCGTAGTTTAGATGTGTGCATGAGAATTTGATGGGAATGGAAATTAACCCTTGTTGACACTGGATACATCATTACCATGCATGAATATATGGTATGAAATGGGAGAGAAGCTGACTTGGCACATGAGTGGAGTTGAAAAAGGAAATCTAGGACATGCATTACCTTGTGTACGTGAAAGTGGGATAATTCGAAGTCAAACTGAATGTTAAACAATCCACAGAATCTTTGTAATTACAACACTTACCTTTGTACATGGTATTCACATTATTGCAATATTATGTTCCCACTTATAGTAAGTCAAGTAGTGGAGATAAAAGAGTGAGTATACGGAGGAGGGTCCGACACCGGTTACAGAGCCAAAACGAACAAGGAGGTCGGTTGCGGGTACTGTTTTCGGCTGGTTCTTTTTGGATTTGTTGTTGGTGATTGGGAACAGAAAAGAGGAGGAGCCGCCGTGAAGGTTTTTGGTGCGAGATCAAGAGAGAAGATAGAGAGATTATTCTAGTCGGGTGACAACGGTCAATGGTTTTATATTTTTCTTTCTCTTATAGTTTTGATTGGTTTTAAGAAATCCATAGCCATGTTCTAATAATTTTGTAACTAGGGTTCATGGGGAAAACTATTAAAAGCATAGACCATAATGAAATAAATTGGAATTATTTTGGTATTAGGCTATAAAAATGAATCTTGAAGTCTATAATTATGTTTATCGATTTTGTTAGAATATGAGTTGTTGCACACCGGCTTTGTTTGATACAATATCCTAACTTAAATTCATATAGGTTGCAATTTTATTTGTTAGTATTTGATAATCCATGCTTAGGTTAATACAGTTGTGGCCTATGCGTTTGCTTTCGTTGGTAATTTGCTTGTTAAAGCTATAGAAGTTATGATTGGTATCAAGATGGTAATTTGCTTGTTAAAGCTATGGAAGTTATGATTGGTATCAAGATTGATTGGATGAAGAACGAGTCAGAGTCAGTGTGGAACGAGTTAGATCGCAATAGTCCGAGTCAAGAGAATCATATACGTGGCAGATGCAAACTCAATTTTTTTTACAAATCGTTCCAAATATGGAGCCCTTTTCAATTTCAAAGTGTTTTTGACCTATTCATTTATGGTCCTTACCAAATCGGAAGCAGAATTTATCGGAGATTATCAGCAGAATTTTCCTTTATTTCAGCAAGAGATTATTCTCCTAATTAATCAAAAGTCTTATGGATATTTTTTTATTCAAGGAAACTTCCCCATTTCCTTTCATAACCGAAAAATCAATGAATCAAAATTGTTTCCAAATCAATCAAAGGAGGAGGTTAATATCACTAATGGTCCGAGGAAGAATAACTCGAAGAAGGGTAATTATTCCATGGCGGTGGTGTTTCAGGTAGTGCAAGAATATAAAGTACAAATTGGTTATCAGTTGGATATGAAGACTTCATATAAATTTGATTGGTACGAGAAAAAAACAGAAATCATATGTGAAAGGAAAAGTAACATTATGATTTTCAAAATGGAGAATCAGAAAATTTTGATTTTTTTTAATGGAAGAATCTCGGTGCATAGTTGGAAAGTTAGTGGTGAATGCAAGGGGCGACATAAAATCAGAAGTGCCAGAAATAGAGTGGGAAGAGTGTCTCCATGCTAAGAGGGAAATGGGGAGAGAAGACACTTTTGCGAGATTATGCAAGAGACAGAAAATTTATGGTACTCCCAAGCTAAATACACAGGATATTTCATCTTACTCTAGTCAATTGAATGATATTGATCCAATTTCCTACCAACGAACATTGCCACTTCTGAGAGTATGCAAGTTTTTACTGAGATTAAACATAATAATGCAAAAACAGGGGAGAATAAGGTATCTCTTAGACTCTTATCAATTAATTTCTTTTACTCTATTTCTCTAGTCAAAAATCTTTATTTTAATTTGTCCTTAATAAAAAAAAAATCCTGGACTGTCTTTGGCTTTGGTAACAAATCTACTAGAAATCATTTGAAGGATCTAATAAGATCAAATGATCATGACATCATCTTCCTCATTGAAACCAAAAATACCACTAGAAAGATGACACAATATATTACATCTTTTAATTACCCAAAGTTCAGTTTTCTTGATCCTACTGGCCAGTCTGGAGGTCTCTGCTTGATGTGGAAAGACGATATCGATTTGAAATTTTTTGAATCTAAATTTAACTCTTTACATTGTATTATTAAATTGGATTCGAGTACTGACTACTCTCTAGTGAGTTTTTTGTATGGTGCACTTGATGATAACCACAAGAAAATGCAATGTGATTTAATGCAAAATTTGGCTATCCAACTGGATATGCCTTGGATGGTAATTGGTGATTTTAACTTCATTCTTAAACAGGAGGAAAAGGAAGGTGGTAATCCTGTATCACAAACCCAACTGAATACATTCAACGATCTTTTGGATTGTAATGATCTTCATAGTATCCAATATATAGGTAATCCTTTCACTTGGACCAATAGAAGACAAGGCCAAACACTTATTCTTGAGAGATTAGATAGGTCTGTGGCTGATATTAGATGGCTGAACAATTTTACCAATGTTGCTACTTACCACTTAATACCTCTTGCTAGTGACCATTGTCCTATTATGCTGTCCACTTCAAGAATTGAGTCTAATACCTACAAATACTTCAAAGTGAACAAAATGTGGTTTAGAGATCCTAGTCGTAAAGACCTTATTACAAATACTTGGAACTCTAACTTGAAGGGGTCTGCTGCATTAAGATTTTCAAGAACTTTGTTTAATACCAAACATATTCTGAGAAATTGGAATTACATGCACTTTGGTAATATATCAACTGAAATTAACAAGGTAAAGTCTCAAATTGAATTGCTTAATTCTCATAATACTAATCCTCTTGATGATGAGTTTGTGAGATTGTAGAATAGACTCAACTACTGGTATGATGTTGAAGCTGATTATTGGAGACAAAGAGGTACGGATGATGATCTATTGTTAGGAGACAGTAATACTGCTTATTTCCACCAAAAAACCAACTTCAGGAGGAGACGAACCAAGATAGATTCTATCCAATCTGAAATTGGCATTTGGTTGATTGAGAGAGTAGACATTGCTGGTAATCTCAAATCTCATTTTCTTAATATGAGCAGAACTTCTAATCCTCCTTCTCCTTCTAGTTATCATGATTTTATTACTCCATGTATAACTGATGATGACAATGCTAGACTTGTTGCCCCTCCTACTTATGAAGAGATAAAAAAATATTGTGTTTGCTATGAAACCTTGGTCCAGATGGTTTTCCTCCTGGTTTATTTCAAACCATATGGGAGACTGTTGGTGACGACTTAGTCAAAATGGTTCAATCTTTTTTTCATTCTAAGCATATGCTAAAACAAATGAATCACAATTTCATATCTTTTATACCTAAGAACAATTGTCCTAAGAGAGCAGTAGACTTTAGGTCTATTAGTCTTTGTAATACCTCTTACAAAGTTATTTCAAACTTATAGAAACTAGAATTAAGGGAATTCTTGAAAAAATTATATCTCCTTTTCAGACTGCTTTTGTCTCTGGAAGATGTATACAAGATAATATTGTTATTGCTCATGAACTTGTGGACTCTATGAAGAAATGCAGGGCTAAAAAGGGTTGGATGACAATGAAACTTGATATGTCAAAGGCATTTGACAGAATTGAGTGGCCTTTTTTACTTATTACCTTGAAAAAGTTAGGTTTTTGTGATGATTTTTGCACGATGATTGAACAATGTATTAGCACTGTGTCAACATCCATTTTGCTTAATGGCTCCCCTGGTGAGATTTTTACTCCTTAGAGAGGTCTTAGACAAGGGGACCCTTTGTCCCCTTATCTCTTCATTTTATGCATGGAGTCTTTCTCTAGAGCTTTGTTATCTGCTGAACAAAATCATCTTATTCATGGTATAAAAGCTAATAAATATTGCCCTGCAGTTTCTCATTTATTTTTTTGAATATGATTGTCTTATCTTTGCTAAAGCTAATGGGAGAGAAGCTAGGAATTTGTTTAATATCATTGAGAAATTTAGTTCCTTCCCAGGTCAGTCCATCAACTACGAAAAGTCTGGTATTTCCTTTAGTAAAGGGGTTCCCAACCAGGTAAAGAATGAGATTTCTACCATTATGAACATCAAGAAACTAGCTCTTAATGATAAATATTAGGTGTTCCTCTTCTTCTTTAAAAGAGTAAGATTCAATCATTTTCTTCTCTTCTTGATAGATACAGTGATAGACTTTCCCCCTGGAAACCAATTTTTTTGAATACACCAGGAAGAACAGTTATGACTCAATCTGTGCTAGGTAGCCTAGCTTCACATCATATGTATGTTTTTCCCATTCCTAAGAATCTGACTGACAAGATGGACTCCATCCAGATGAGATTCTGGTGGAATAAAAAAACGGGAAAAAGAGGTGTCTATTTTAAAAAATGGAGGGAAGTTGCTCAACCAAGAGCTTTAGGGGGGTTGAATATAAAACAAAATGAAATCATGAATTGTGCTGTACTTGCTGAATTAGCCTGGAGAATGTTACATTCTCGAGATGAGCTATGGGTTCAAATCCTAGAAGGTATAAGTATTTTCATAATTCTGACCCTTTATATGATAATATCAGCTCTAATGGTTCTTGGATATGGAATGGTGTTTGTAGGGGTCTGGAAATTGTTAAACGGTATGCCTGTTGGGAAGTGGGAGATGGAACTTCTATAAATATTTGGAAAGATGGATACCATCATTACCTTCTAATGTTAATTGTCAATTTGCATCTTATAACATGAAAACTGTGTCTCAGCTAATAGATGTAATACTAAAACTTGGAATGTACAGGTGATTCAAGATTTGTTTGATAATGCAACTGTGGAGCAAATTTTGAATATAAGGATTCCGTTTGAAGGAAAAGACTATCTCAGATGGCAACCTAACTCTAATGGTCAATTTTCAGTAAAATCTGCTTATAAAGCAATTTTGAACAGTAGAAATCAAGCTGTTGGTTTTACTAATACTGTTCCTATTTCATGGAAGCAATTCTGGAAAACTAATCTTCCTAATAATATACTCTATTTTCTGTGAAAATGTCTCCAGAATTGTTTGCCTTGTAGGTGATAAGTTAGCTAGATTTCGTCAAAATATTGATCCTATATGTCCTTTATGTAATATGTATAATGAAAGCATGTAGCATATCTTCATAGACCGTAGTTTCACTAAATCTATTTGGAATGCTATTGATCTTAATTTTGGCGCAAGTTTGGCTAATGTTGATTTTACTGATTGGCTTTGTGGTTCGTTTCAGGTGAACAATCAGACTGGAGTAAGAGAAACTCTACTCAAATGGTTTGGTTTGGTTTTGTTATGTGGAATGTCTGGAAATGTAGATGTCAGAAAGTTTTTGATAATTTACAACCTAACATAAACCAAGTTGTCCATCAGATAAAGTTAGACTATTCCGATTGGATTAGAGTAAATACTAGAAATTCCATAAAAAGTGCTCAAAATAGAATCCATAATAATAGAGATTGGGAAAGGCCTGAAAATCCATACATTAAACTGAATTTTGATGTAGCATATAAAGATGAAACAAATGATGTTGGTGTTGGCCTAATTCTAAGAAATTTTGCAGGTAACACAGATGGAGTTAGATGCTGTAGAACCAAAGCAATAGATCCTGAACAGGATGAAGCTAAAGCATTATTGGAAGCGGCACTTTGGGCAATAAGTAAAGGAGTACAAGCATTGCATTTGGAGGGTGACTGTCAAAATGTTGTCATTGCTTTGAATGGTGGATTAGATGCAATCAAGTGGACAACAAGAAATTTAATTATAGATTGTATTACCATTTTGAATTCCTTTGTAACTTGGAAATGTACACATGTGCATAGAGATGCAAATAATGTTGCTCACTCGTTGGTTAAACATGGTATAACTAGTGTTTCAGCTGAAGAATGGTCAAACAATATCCCTGCTTGGATAACATAATGTATCCATATGGATAATGATGTGTAATTTTTTCCAATTCAATATATTCGTATTAAAAAAAAATGCTTTGGTTAAATCATTTGATGGGTTATGCTTAGACGATGCAAATGAAAATTGTGAATCTATAAATTACGTTTTCGATAATTCCCTCGTCATTATAATTTGATAGGCCATGCTTAGAGAATTTGATGGGCTATACTTAGGAGATGCGAGTATATAGTCGGAAATTATATCAATAATAGGTGTTGCAATAGAGCAAAGATACATACATAATTGGAATTTAAATTCTTTTCGGTTCTGAATTATAAATAGTAGTGGATTCCATATACCCTGGTTACCGTCTCTCTTATTATATTTTGATTAGTTTTATTGTTTTTCTTATTTGAAATCACTTTCTAAACCCCAAAAATATTGTTCTTGGTTAGTTGATTAAGAATATTGATTATCGGTATTTCCACCGCTCCCTGTGGATTCGATCCGTTCTTGCCTTTGTCTACTAGTTGGATACCGTGCGATTGCAGTTATTATATATAGGTGTTCCCAGAATCCTATCAACCAAACTCCCTATGTGATAAAGCTCTTCGTCCTAAGTACTTCAGAAACAAAGGCCAAGATTTAGTGGCTCTGAACAGTATTTGGGAAGTAGGAATGATACTAGTATAAACATATGAGAGGACAACAAACCTGATGAGTTTCAAAACCACAACTAACAATAAGCTTTCTCTAGTAGCAAATTTGATAGATCCATCTACTAAAAAATTAGAATAAAACCCTAACTTTTTCCTTTTTTCCAAACAATAGCTGAACAAATATGTAAAATCAACCTCTTTTTAGATAAATCAAATAACCTCAAATCAGATGAACTGAGATGGAAACTAAGTTAGGTAATTTTACAGTTAAATCAATGTATAATAAGCTGGGTGAGAATAGTATAAACTTTTCTAACCTCGACTTAGACAATAGCTTCTGGAAAACTCTATATATGGAATTTAGGAATATTACTTAGAATTAAACTTTTTCAATGGAAATGTCTGCATGCACTGTGTACTAATTCTAAACCAAAAGGCATAATTAGTGATATCAACCCAAAATGCACTTTCTGCGGTGATCAGGAAAAGACTATTGAACACCTTCTATTACACTGCCCTTTTGTTAAGGAAGTTTGGGAGCTAGAACCAAACCCTGTTCTTACTAACTTCTGTGGTGATCAGGAAGAGACCATTGAACACCTTTTATTACACTGCCCTTTTGCTAAGGAAGTTTGGGAGCTAGGACCAAACCCCGTTCTTACTAACTTCAATGATTCCACTAAACTAGTAGACATCTGTAAAGAGTGGTTCCAAACATCAGATTCTGTGATATCCTTAGAATAAGTGGCTACAAAAGTGTGGTTCATTTGGAAAGCAAGATGCAATAAAGCTTTACAAGTAAATACTCAGACCCCTCGACAACTAACAAAAGAAATCTAAAGATATGTAGACTTCTGGACAAGGAAAAAGAGCTAACAGTACTTCAAACAAAAAGAAATATCAAGAAAATAATATCCCATGGACACCCCAAGATAGAAACACAATTTTTTCTTAAATGTGGATGCTTAATGGATAATCAATTCCATCTAGTTTTGCTTTTAATCTTAAGAGGTGGTACAGGAGCTTTTGCAGAAGGAAGAGCTGGATCATCCGCATTTCAGATCCACAAGAGACAGAAGTAGTAGGATTTTCGCACCCAGCAACTTGGGTTTAAGAGAAACAACTTTCAGATTTCAGCATCAAAAGGGACTGTGAAGTGATAATTAAAAGTTTAAATTGCCCTCCGACAGATATTTCTTGAACCAACAAGGCTATTCCGGAGAAAGCGGAAAGAAAAGCTTACAATTATGTGGACTTCTTAGGTTTTCATTTGCCCCTTAAAACCGCAAATGTAATAGCACATGCTCTATCTAAAAAAAGCAAAATATTTTATCCATATTGTTGATTGGGATGTAACCCCACTATGTAACCCCAGAAAGAGGCTTAAAGAAAGACCTCCTTCTTCAACCCTATAACCCCAGGAACTTATCAGAATCAATTTTTTCTCTTTAATCAAACCAACCAACACTTCCATCACAACAACAAGAACAACAGGAGGGGTTTTTAGTAACTCATCATTACATGTATGAGATCTTCATCAATTTGACTCTGAATGTCAACCATTTGATATTTTTAGTCAATTTGTACCCGTTGTATCTGTTAGGTTTGTAGAGATCAGATGAGAAGAATCTCTCTTGGTGTTATGCTTATTGCAACTTCAACAATCATCAAGATGGTAACATACTCTCTTTTAATCTATTCATTTTTGCATGCTTACTTGTTTCTTGTTGTAAAGTTAGGGTTCTTGTTTTTCTTTTAGTTTTGTTTGAGTTTGTGGTGTTGGTTATGCTATATTTAGGGTTTTGGGAGATTTTATTTGATCTCATTTGGGATTTTCTTTTGTAGAAATTATTTTTTGACTTGCAATTTTTATGTGTCATCATTTTGGTCAATTAGTATGGAAAATTAGTTTCAATGCAAATGAGTAAGTTAAACCCTAAATATTCAGTGGGAAATATTTAAGACATGTTGTTGCTTGTTTCCCTTTAGGGTTTTTTTGTGTTTTTGCTAACGTCGTGTTGGAATTGCTTGTTTATGTCTCTAGTGATAGTTAATATCATTTTCATGGTTTCTCGAACACTGAAGTGTGGCCATCTTGTTAGTAAATGGGTGATTTTCTTATTTTGTTTTGATGGGATAAAATCGTTTGACTATGGGATGGTAGATAGTGCTGGGCATGTGATCTTGAGTGATTGCATTGCAAGATGTGACATGATGATATTTGGACTGACCAATCTCGAGTATTTCTAATATAAAGCCATTCTTTCTGTCCACTGTGGTGATCTTTTAGTTTTACATATTACTGATTTTGATGTGTTAAAACAATTTAATCATATTTGCTTTGGTGGAAGATGGAATTTGAGTTTTCTTTAAACATTGATTAGTTTTCTAAATATCTATTGTGTACGTGCTAATATGAGTTTTCTTGTTTCTTTTCCAGACCCCATCAATGGCAAACAAACCTATAAGGATTAAGCGCTCTCGTCATGATCCCAGTATACAAAAAACTGGGCAGGCAAATATATAAGAAATAAACTTTAAATAGGTAAATGTTTGTTGTTTGCTTTGTTGTTACTTGTTAGGTTTTGGCCTTCCTATGAATAATTTATGTTACAACAAACTACTGCTATTCTTTGCTTCGCTTTGCTTTGAACTTCAATTGTTTGACAAGATACCCTACACAAAACAATTTCTTTTTACTTTAATAAAGCTCAGTTTCCAATTGTTGCGAATTTACAATGAATTCTTACCATTAGTTTCCAATATTTCAGTAGTACAGTGGTTTAAGTACCTAACAGACAAATGAGATAACTGAGCCAGTTGAAAACCTTCAAAGGGATGTGAAATATCGACTCAGACATTGCAAACACTTTTAGTTTTAAAAATGTGTGAAGAGGCAATCCTTTTTTCACACATTTATAGGGCTAAGTGCAGTATTTTCTGAAACCATGGTTAAAAGTGCAATATTCTTCTTAAACTTCTGCATATGCTTTTGCTGAAACTAGCAGAAAATCTTACATTTGTCACCTATTGTTGAATGTCCAGTTTTAGTTAGAATTTTTAGATTAATGGAGCTCTGTCTCATTATCTAGCGAACATGATTCTGAAACCAAAAGGAGAGCCCATTGCTCAAAAATGTGAGGTGTGATTAATATTTGCTGTCCTATAAATGTTTCACTCTAGATACTTAAGTTCCCTGCATTTGGTGTTTATACAACTCATAGATATTTCAACTACTGTTGCAGGTATGGCTATTACTCATTTTCCGATAGTTAGTTGCAGCAGGTGACCGAGACTCTTACCAGTACTTAATTGAGTGCATCTGCAAGTTTCGTGACCAGGTGAATACACAACCTCTATTCAGTATATGCAGTTACAAGCATCTACTTAATTATTTTGAATGTGGTCCCAATGATATGCGGATACTAAAACATAGTGTTGGATATGTTAGTGACACCACACCACGAATAGATTCATGCCCGTTGCACCTATTATGGGTTAAATATAGATATATAGAAATTATTCGATGATAGCAAAAGATTTGATTCTGAAAATTTAATGATTAGTTCGTTTGCCTTCGGTAATAATAGATGAAAGTAGAATGGTAAAAGAAGTGTTTATACTAAATAAGATTTAAGAAATAAGACTTCTTCCAAGCATATTCTCGTGCCTGCTAACTCGAACTTTGCTTCTCCATTCTTAGCCACCAGCTTTGGTGAGCCTTATATTTCTCTTTCAAATTCCTAGATAGGTACATTGATTGGTTCGGCTAAAATTTTGAACTTTTGCATGTGCTTTTGCTGAAGCTAGTGGAAAATCTCACTTTTGTCACCTATTGTCGAATGCCCAGTTTCAGTTAAGAGTTTTTAGATTAGTGGATCACTATTGACAGAGCTCATTATCTAGTGAACAAGATTCTGTAAACAAAAGTAGAGCCCATTGCTCAAAAATGTGAGGTGTGATTAATATTTGCTTTCCTGTAGATGTTTCACTCTAGATACTTAAGTTCCCTGCATTTAGTGTTTATATAGCTCATAGATATTTCAACTACTTTCATAGTTTTTTAAGATGCCTGGATCGGGAAACTAGGTAATGCTGGTACTAGATAGCCATATGCTTCAACTTTCAATCCACAGTGATTTAAGCTCATTTGTTCAGCTATCTTGAGATTATTACGATTGGGAGCGATCTTCAAGTAAACCAAAACAGACCATTGAACTTAGTCTATCTGTAGATTCCCGTGGACATAAATCCTAGTTGTTATTCCATGCAGTCAGTGTGGCAGTAAACCCTCCACTTTAACAGGTTAAGGAGGGGACAAAAACTCCCTCATTGACGAGAATACCAGGTTTCATATAATAATCAGTCTCCTTGGTGGTTAAAATTCCACAGTTGCTTTGGGAGTTGATCTTGGTCTGTGATAAATTAATTGAATATCACCGTTGTATATTTGAACTTCCTTTTTTTGGTTATCCAGTGATAACCCATTTTTCATTTTTTAAGAAGACTGCCCATCTTCTTGTTCCTTTAGTGTTGTACTCATACCTGGTGGATTTTGCTTTATTATTTCAGGGTACTGAAACCAGGATGTAGATTGTCTTGAGTTGAGTCACGTTGACATCCCCATTTTTAAGAACTTGCAAGTGTCTGACTTATCTGTAAATAAACATAGAATAAAATAAGAGAATTAGAGGTATTATTACATTTTCAATAGTGTGCTCAGTAAGTGTTCCATGAATGATGAATATGCTCAGTAAAACCCCTGACAGCGCTATTCGTTAGCTTAAAAAAGTGGAAAAGCCACTTAGACTAAGCTTACTTGGATGTAGCGTTAGTAAGTATATATCATAATGACTTTAGGGCCTATTTCTGTTTATGTTTCTCCAATTTTGTACTGCATGATCTCCTCTTTTTTTCCCCATTTTTGGGAGGAAAAAAGATCTGGTTCTTGACTTGTTGCAAACAAAAGAAAACACAGATAGAGTGCTCGCAAGTTACGACCCATTATGAAAGGATAAGGCTTCCTTCAAAGAATGAAGGGAAACTAGCATGAAAACCACGCACAGAGACAGAAGGGAACAAAAGTAAACATTATATTTGGCGAAATCCCTTTCCGTCCAGTTAAAACTACTGATTCTATCGAATACAGTTGAAAGATATCCATATTTGGCAGCCAGTTTTTGACCTAGCAAAAAAGAAAAAAAAAACAGAATGAGATGGTCGATTTGATTGACAAAACAATTTTATACACCCCACTGTGTGCATTTTGCGTTGTAGAATCGATTTAAACAGCAATTATTTTTGGTGTCAGTTTTTTTTGTTTAATTCGTTGACAGAGAAAGAAAAGAGTGAACCCTAATGAGAAAACCAGAGAGGGATTTCACGCAACATAACATTTGGCCTTTGTTAGTGTTTGATTAACTTCCTTTAATTTGCAATTAATAATACTCTGTATTGGTGATTAAATGAAGAGTACATGCTAGTGTGGTTACTTCGTTTGCACCTGCAAGGAAACTACTCTCTAGGGACTGTTTCTTTCTGGATGTACTTGACTTAGGTCCCACTGAAAGAGAACCCAGTTTAATGAGATTGAGAACATAAAGTTGAAATAGTAATCAGTTTGAAATATATCCGTACCGACTCAAGAACAATTTGAAATAGTAATCAATTTGGAATATAAAGTTGGCGATTGAGATTGAGACTATCGTGAATTATCTAGTAGCATAATAAGTTCAATTTCCCTTGCTAATGTCTCATCTGTTTTTATACAACTTATTAGTAGTACTCGATAGTATCAACTTATTAGGAGTCAGGTAAGTTTTTTATTTATCCCATGCGCGATGTGTATCAATGTATCAGATAGTGGAATGCATATGCCATTTCGGAGGCTGGTTGTGTTGTTATGATTAGAGGAAGCTTAGGTAGTCTGCTTAGTAAGTTATTGTATAATAATGATTAGTTAAGTGAGACACTTGTTGTCTGGTTATTAACTGTACATTCTTTATGCAGTTCTGTCGATACCTTTTTTACTTGGGAAAGATTAGGACTATTCAGTTGGAGTACACTGATGCGAAAGAGAGCCTCCTGCAAGCTGCTCGTAAAGCTCCCGTTTTAGCCCTTGGCTTCCGAGTTCAATGCAACAATTAGGCCATCTAGTTCGATTGCTATTGGGGGAAATACCAGAGAGAACTGTCTCAATGCAGAAAGGCATGAGAACAGTTTTGAGGCCATACTTTGAGCTTACAAATGTGAGTCTGACTCTTCATACCTGCACTTAATGAGAAATTGCCTGTTCTTCTGGTCACGTTGGTTAAACCCGAGCTTGCTTTTTTCGTTTTTCCGTCCTCTGTATCTTTTTTTGTTTTGTATATATGTATGTTTGCTGTGACCTGCCAATATGGTGCTGACTGCTGAGTTATTGCTCCATGTGAGCTCTTTTACTAGTCAAGTAGGAAAAACTCACGTTAAAAGTTGCACATTATTTAAGGATTTTGACGAGATCTTCAAATTGTGTTTTGGTTTTCAGGCTGTTCGTATAGGTGATTTGAAGTTGTTTAGGAATGTTGCGGATGAGTTTGCAAGTACTTTCAGCTCAGACATGACTCCCAATCTGATTGTGAGGTTGTGCCATAATGTCAGAGAACAGGGCTTTGCAATATAAGTGTCTCTTATTCTCGCGTTTCACTTGTTGATGTTGCTCACAAGCTGAGGGTTGGACTCACCGAACCCTGTGACGGATGCTGAGAGCATTGTAGGCAATCCGAGATGGTACCATCGATGTAATTTAGGACCATGCAAATGGGTGGATGGTACCGAAGGAGACTGGGGATGTTTACGAACCGCAATATGCTTTCAACTTGAGGATTGCCTTCTGCCTCAACATGCATAACGAGGTTGTGTGCGCACTGAGATTTTCTCCAAATTCCCATAAGGAGCTGCATATTGCCGAGGAGAATTTTCTCCAAATTCACAAAGGAAAGTGCAGGAAAGAGGAGGGAGAGACAATTTCTAATGCTCACATGCCAGCTTTTGTCAAGTTGTTACCGTGATAGTACCATTCCATATATTTTGTTAAAACGACCTTGGTAGGTTTCAAGAGAAAATAAAAATGATAACGATAAGCATGTTTATATCATTTTTTTTAGTCATTACAACGCCATTTCAGTTGTTCTGAAAGGGTGACGGCTTGGAGGACATCAACTGTGACTCCGAGTGTAGCACGAAGATCGCTGACGATTTCGAATCCTGTCTGAGCTTCAGCTTTCTCCAAGTCAGCTTCAGCTTTCTCCAAGTCAGTTGAGGCAGACCTCAACTTCTGGTGAACTCTGCCAGAGCTTTCCCCTCCTCGTGCTGCTTCTGGTACATCTGCCATAGCCACTCAAGTTTAAACAAATTATAGGTCCTTTAGAATTGAAATTACCAGATTTAAATTCTAGAGAAAGAAAAATTGTCTTGAGTAGACAATTCATTCTGAACTTGGATAGTTTAATCTGTGATTACCTTGCACATCAAACTTCTCCCTCATCAGTGTCTAATCGAGTAGACCCCCTGTTATTTATGCTATCCAGAGAGCCACTGGGAAAGAGGCCAAAAGTTTGAGGTCTTGAACCTGCTCCACTTTCAATGTCTCCGGGCCTTGTCAGGGATTTGTTCTCCTCCTCCCCTCTCTGCTCCAATCTCCGACCTTGATTTGAGAAAGAAATACTAATCAAATCAAAGAACCTATTGACAGACCGGCTTTGTGAATCTATGCGCAGAATATGTATTACCAAACAAATTCTAAGGGGGAACTCAGAACCAAACAAAAGAAAATAGAGAGAAAAATTTGAATTGATGGAAATATGTATTACCAGGAAAATGTCTTGGTACTCCAATTCTGTGACCACCACTAGGTATATCGCCATTCCTAGGAGTTTGTCGATAGTAAGCGCCCGTGAAAGCCCATTTCTTGAGCACATTCTTTCGTCGCTCTTCTCCAACACAAGAAGAGTAACCAACCCAATAAGATCTGATTAGGAGGCATTCGTATTTCCATGACAACAAAAATATACTGCAATCGATTATTCAATATCAAGAGAATTTTTTGAAATTTACCAGCTAGGGTTTCTGCGTATCGTTCATCAACAGCGAGATCCTCACTACAGACGGTCGGTCGGTTGTTGTCCATCTCTTGATCTCTACTCCGTGCGTCCTTATGAGAGACAAAAATCCTTGTCGGATTCCGACGTATTTATATTTCTGACTGATTTATGTTTTGGGCTGCCCTTGGTTAGAAAATAGGGTGGAGTTAGTAACAGCATCAGTCATGGGCCAACTGAAAGCAAACTTCAGAGTCCTAACAGCTGAACTCCAATACTGCCCTTGACAAGTAGCAGAATTTAAACTAGGAAGCTCCAAATAGAAATACAACGATGTTTTGGGGCCTACCCCAAAAAGGTGGGGGACTACTTTATTATATGAATGTCCACCCTAAATTTTAAGGGGTGTCCTAAAAGATTAGGGAAGACTAATCTGCCCTTATCCTAATTAAGGTTATAACTAATCCTAATAACCCACTAATTTAACCACTACCCACTAATCTAACCCCCTAAATTAAAACCAAAAATCAGTTTCAAAACCCTTTTTTTTTTCTTTTATTCTTCTTCTTCTTCTTCATCTTCTTCTTCTTCTTCTCCTCTTCTTCGTATACATGAACGTTGATCGTCGATTCGAAAAAAATTCATCGTCGATTAATCAATTTTTATAAACAATGCGTTCTAAGCAGACACCAAGAATTCCAGGATTGAGTCCGGGTCTGGCTAATATAGCGAATCTCCAAAATCAATTTGAAGTTGATAAACAACTTCAAGCAAAGTTGGGAGACGAAGTCAAGCATCCAACATCAACCAAGAAGTCTGATTCGAGTAAAATGAAAATCCGCAGGTAATTTCCTTCATACCCATTCCTTTTAATCGTTTTTTGTTGAAGAAATCGATTAGAAATCATCAAAAACCATTGAAAATGGTCGTTACAGTATAGATTTCGGCTAGGAGAAATTTTGAAAACCCTAGACTTTGGTAACCGAACTTTCAATATGAAGAACAGTTCGGCCAATTAGGAATTTTTTGGCAACCGAACTATGTAGTTCGGTAAGCTCGCAAAAAAAAAAACGTAACCGAACTCCTTCTTTATATGAAAATTTTGAGTTCGGTTTAGTCGATAAATTTATATAGGTAACCGAACTTTGATAAAATATAGTTCGGTTACTTAGCAGTTTCTATGTGGTAACCGAACTTTTATCTGTCAACACCAAACTTGTAGTTCGGTGACTTCGCAACTTATACCAGATAACCGAACTTTAGTCTGTTAACATTTTGTGTTTGATGTAATCCCATGTTCAATTTTATTTGATAAGACAATATTCTGTTTAGCTAATAATGTGGTTTTCATTCATTAGGAACAAAGGAAAAAAATCTAATCCCCACCTAGTCGAAGATTTGAGAACTCCCACCCCTCGCGGTAGAATACATTTGGATTTCCGAAACCGTGGTACTAAAAATGCTAAACATGGAGGGGGATCGTTACAGGAAGCCAATCAAGAGGTGATGGAGAATACAATTGATAATGTTATTGAAGAAGAGAATGATGATGAAGAAGAGCAAGGAAATGAAGACCAAAGAAATGAAGAGGTTGAACAACAAAGAGAACACGTTGAAAATGTTGAGGAAGAAGAACAAGGACAGGGCAAAGAAGGAGAAGGACAAGAGGAAGAGAAGGATGAGGAAGAAGAGGAGGAAGAGGAGGGAGAGGATGAAGAGGAAGAAGAGGAGGGAGAGGATGAAGAGGAGGAAGAGGAGGAAGAGGAAGAAGAGAAAGAAAATATTCCTGTTAAAGAGAAAAAGAAGCCGAAGCCGCCTATTGGATCAGATGCAACCTACGAGTAATAGCACAACGTCAATACCAACTAAAAATAAGAAATACTTAAATTTTCGGCAATGTAAAAATAATATACGATCCTGCCGAACAAAAAGTTCGGTTATGAAAAAAAATTGCGATCTTGCCGAACTTGTTCTTTGGAATTTTCTATGGTATAGTTCGGCAACATAATTACTACACTCGACTAAACCGAACTGCAAAGTTCGGTTAGCTATTCAATGAACGTGATTTTCGAGCTTGCCGAACATAAACTTCGGTAACAAAGGGACTAAACTCGACTAAACCGAACTATTAACTGTATACTCTATAAAATTAGTTCGGCAACGTTTTCTGGAAAAAGATAACCGAACTCTCAAAAACCTCCATTAAAACAGAGTTCGGTTACCTGCGTATGCTGAAATGAGTAACCGAACTGCACATACAGGAGAGTTCGGCTACTTGTTTTGCAGAATTGCTAACCGAACTACTTTCACCTAGCCGAAATTTCTTCCTGAAATTTTCGATTTGGCCAATTTTTTGCACAATTATTCAAGCTACATTAACTAAATTTGAGACATACCTGAGTACCCATAACTTCATCTTCTGGTTGTGGCTGATAAAATTCATCATTTGGGTCGTTAGGTTGAGTTTGGGGTAAATAGCTTTCATCATCTAACAAATAACTCATATCCGGATCATTAGAAATATTGACAAATATATTAGGAGATGAAGGAGGTTCTGATTCTGAGGAGGAGGTATCATCACATGAATCACTCATATCATATTTACTAAACACAAAATTAGATTTTTTTGGTTCTTCCTTCTTTTTCTTCTTGTTCTTCTTCTTCTCTCTCAATAATTCTGATTCTAACAAAACTATCCTATTAATAACTCACTAATCACTAACTAATTAGTAATTAATCATTACACTAACACTAACTAATTTAATTACCAAGGGTAAATTTGGTATTAATTTTTTTTTAGATAAAGGGTGACCCAAAATTACTTAAAATGTCCTACCAAAAATGAAAGAGTAGTCCCCCACCTATTTTGAGTAGTCCCCAAAACATCATTCTAAAAAAAAAGGCAGGTACCAAACAAAAGAAAACACTCTTTCACACTTTGACAAGTCTTTTTCTTCTAGAAATTTCAAACTTTATATTTCAGTACCTGGCCTGCAAAATCAAACTCAACATATTCTAGCTTGTTCATAATTGACAATACATACCTGATTTAACTTCTTAAAGGAAATACAGCTTAGAATATACAAGAAATAACAATTCACTCTTTAAGTTAGTCTAAGAATCCTATTACAAAGCTATTATTACTCTATTTTTAAACCTTCAAGCAGCACCAGATGTTAGACGAGCAAACTCAAAGAAAGTCAAATCCCTCATTCACTTGCTGTTCTTGTTAACATCAGACCTCTCTCTAAGCCCCTCCTCCAAGAGTGTTTTCTCAGAGTTAATCTTCATTGTCTTTGTACCGAAGGTTATTGATTCCAAGTTCTGTGTTGAATACTTCACCGACGAACGCAATCTAACAAGGATTCTGCGCCGCTTGCTTTCCTCGGATCTTTTGTTTTCATTGTCCAGTAGTTTTGTTTGAAAATCCTACATTGAGAAAATTGTCTGAATCAGAATCCAAGAAACGAAAAAATAAAAATAAAAATCAATAACAAAATATTTTACAGAAAATTTACCTTGAGACGTATTTCAGGAGATCCTTGTGGAACAGGGATCCGGTTGACAGTTACTATTTTTCAACAGAATTCCTCTGAGCTCCCGTAAATAATATTCTATATTCTTTCATGAACCTGCTCAACCAATTCTCTATAAACAACAACAGATGACATCCCGAGTTGTCGAATATTATTGATACAAGTTTCATACTTGCAATCCAGAGCAGAAGAAAGCTCCCGATTAAGACAAACGACATCCATTTATTACAAAAAGCACTCCACAAAAATCAATTTAATTCTATTAGAATGAGGAATGCCTTCAATTCTTCTTGAAGATCCATAGGAAGGCATTCAGGTTCTATTAGCCCATTACGGTGCTTTGATAATGCGATCTCCAAATCCTCAATTGTTTCGCAGTTTGGAAACTTTTGAAGGAGGTCCCTGATGTCTGCCACAAAATACCAGTTAATATTTACTATTTAGACAAACTAAAGCAACAGAATTTGATTGAAACCAGCGAACCTATTGGCGATTTTGGCAGGCCATATTAGAAGGCCAGAACCTTGGCAAATTCAAAAACACGGAAAAAAGAGCACAACTGTGCAAACGAAATACAAACCAAAAGCCCCCCCTACATAACTGTTATTGCAGTGTAATGAGTGGGAGGTTTTATTCCGGAGTAACACGATGAACCCAGAATAACATATTGTATTGACATACTTCTAAAATCTGGAATAAGCTGTTCATGGAACCGTCTAAGCTCAAGTAGGTTTTGAGCGGTATCTTAAACTAGTTGGAAGTTTCAATTAGAGCCGCAGCCGCGAGTCAAAGACAAATAGTGCTTCTATTCGTTGGGTTGCCAGTCGTACAAAAATTTTCTTTAAGAGAGTTAGTTTGTGTTTGCCCAAGGATCATTTACAGTCAGTCTTAAGTGCCATTTTGTTTCATTTCGAAAAATAGAACGCACTGCGAGTCTGCTTCAAACACATTCAGCACTACCAACAATATACAGATACTTTAAAAATCTACCAAAAGATTGATTAAAAAAAAGCACAAACAAGGATATAATTTCATAAGTAGAAAAATATGCAAACATGGAAAGAAATTGGACTTATAAAATATTGAAATTTACCGGATGGAAGTTGTTTAAAGAAATTTGGACCATCGTAGGGACGTATTATTTGTTCTGCTCCCCCAACCACATAAAATTTCTTATCCTCGCTCTCCCCCAACTTCCAACCTTCATTTGCTGGCCGTACAAGTTTTGGTCGCTTATGAATCTTCCATCTCCTTACCTTTTTTGTTTGCAATAGAAAAAAATGTAGGTTAACTTCTGCATAACAGAGATAACGGATTATTCAAGTAGCATGCTTAGAAAGAGAGTTAACCATCTTCACCCTGGGCCGACGAACTTTTGGTTCCATGAAATCATTAACAAGCGAACAAAGCCCGCGAAGGCCTACACATCGATCTCTTTCCTCACAAATCTCGTCTTCCATGTTCCACCAGCCGCACCATAAGTCGCTCCTCCAACCGCTCCACCAGCCGCTCCATGAATGAGGATGTTTTATTAAGTCTAATGTAATGTTTAATGAAAGCTAATGTAACATTTAATGAAATCTAATGTTGTTTGACATAAACATAAGAGTGGTGCAAATACTTAGACATTTCCATTAATTAAGCTAATGTCGACATTACAATGGTGGAATCAGTTTATACACTTAGTTGAACAAACGAGAAGACACTGAGAAAATGGGTGCAACAGTTGGGGTTTTGAGATGGAGCTGTACTTATGGAGTCAGGAAAAGGAAAGTGGTGCTACGCTCGTACTTGAAGAAGGATAGAGTTGAACTTCAGGGTTGGTAGTGAACTGAGCAGGGTGGCGACGATGATGGGTTCATGCTGAGAAATGGAAGGAGAATGGAGATATATAGTTTTGGTACAACGAAGCCATGATTGCTGGTGGTGATTCTTGAGTTGTTACGGTAACTGCAATGGAAACTCGAAGATGGAAAATGGAGCAGTCATGATGGGATTCTACCCAATTCTGGCGTCGATTACTGGATGTTTGATTCAAGTGGAGTCTGGGGTTTAACACGGTCTGGAACTTGGGTGAATGTCGATAGAGCAAAGTAGGTTTCTGTCATTGGAGGCGTTGCCGCGAAAGCAGCACTGAAGAGGTGTGTTATTGGTGGATTGTGATGATTATCGAGCTGATTGGCAGTTCGAGTGTAATAAGGGTCTTAAGTACATTATGCTGGTGTCGGAGGATGAGTATTGAAAACCAAACAAGAAATATAGAGAAGTGGTACTGTGATAACTCTGAGAAGAGTTTGAAGTTGAGTTCGTAGTGACGATGCATGTTGGCTGAGATGGCATGCAATGCTGGTTGATGGAAATGGTCGGCGAACGGGGTTGGTTGGATTTGAAATGCAATTCAGGGAAGAACGTGAGTAATGAAGTTCAGTTCTGTGCCCAGAGATGGATATAAGGTGGAAGGACTTGGGTTTGGATGCTCGTTTGGATATCAGTGGACCGGGCCTTGGAAAATGCTGCTAGGTCTTATGTTAAACTCGACGCAGCACCTATAAGAAGGAGAACAAACAAAAAGTGAAGGGCGGGCCGGTTTTTGGAGTTCTGAGTTACGGAGAAAAAAGAGAGGAGGCTGATACAGGAGGCCGCCGCCGGTGCTACTGTGAGGGCTTGGAGCAAAAAACAAAGGAAAGGAGAAGAGGCGATTGGATTGTGGTGACGCACAGTCGATTGGTTTATTTTCATTTCTCTATTAATTTATTTTTATGGGTTTTAAGAAATCCAAAATTATGTCTTGCTAGATTTTTATGACCAGGGTTTATGTTGAAACCACTTTGAGCGTTAGGTCAATTAAATTGAATTATTTGACAAAGACTATTATGAATTAAATAAGATTAATCTTTGAATGTTGTTTATTGATTGATTGAAAATTAGTTGTCACTTCACCGGTTCTGTACGATACAGTAACTTTTGAGCTTAATCAATAGGATTGAAAATATATTTTTCTACGTATTTTATATTTCATGCTTAGGTTAAATCCTTTGATGGGGTATGCTTAGAATAGTCAGGTATTATTTGAGAACCTAATATTTAGTTTCGTATTATTTTCCCATTAACGCAATTTGATGGTGCATGTTTTGGTTTAGTCTTTTGATGTGCCATGCTTAGGGTGTCCCAGTGATATGTGCGACTCTAATACATAAAATAGGTGATGTTGATAGAACGAACAATAAACAAATATTCATGGATTATGTTTCATTTTAGTAATTGAATAGAAATAGTGGTGGATACTATAAACCCTGGTTACCAACTTTCCTATTGATTTTATTTTATTAGTTTAATTTTATTATTTCGTTTTACATTTCTCACTTTTAAAATCCCCAAAAAACATCATCTCTGGTTAGTTAATCAGGACTATTGGTTACGGTATTTCCACCGCTCCCTGTGGGTTCAACCCGTACTTGCCTCTGTCTACTAGTTAGACACCGTGCGATTGCGGTTATTATAAATAGGTATTCTCAGAATCCTATCAGTCCTATATCGAGTTACAAGGTACAGAAGTAAGTTCACACTATCTCCTAAGTCAAGTAAAACCTTTTCTACCAGGTAGTTACCTATTGTGCAAGAAATGGTAGGAGAACCTAGGTCTTTGTACATAGGAATTGTGGTGTTCTGGATAATCGAAATTACATGACTATCTAAAAAGGCTTTCTCAGGGACATTTATCTTTCACTTTTGCGTACACATATCCTTAAGGAACTCGGCGTAAGCAGGAAGTTGCCTAGTTCCATCTAATAAAGGAAGGTTTATGGTAACTTGCTTAAAAACCTCCAATATGTCATCAAAATGTGATTCCTTTATGGTTGGTACTAGCAAATGTGGGAATGGGGCTCTAAGCATAACATCGGGCTTCTCAAGGCCGATTTGGCATCATCAGAGACTTTATCAGTCTCCTCAGCTATTGGTGGTCATGAGGGGCGAACTACAGTATGCTCACTATCGGTGATACATGTGTATCTTTATCTCTACGAGAACTAGTGATCCTCAAAACGGATTGAGGATAGAATTGTAATTTAGGAGGGATTACTGATTTAAGGCAGTATTCCTATAGAAGGAAAATAAATTCCTGGGAGGTTTGGGAAACCAAACCAAAGTAAGGAAGTATTCCTAAATAAGGAAATACTTCCTAGATAAGGTAATATTCCAAGATATGGAAATATACCTAGACAAGGAATTCTTTCTAGAAAAGGAATTATTCCTAGATAAAGAAATATACCTAGGAAAAGGTATTCTTCTTAGATAAGGAAATAGATTCCTAAGAGGTTTTGGAAACCTTTAAAGTTATAAATAGAGATGTTTAGCTCATAGCTAAGACATCTAGAGTGTGGTTTGTGATACAGACACACCTAGATCAGAGAGGGAGGTTTGTGAGACAAATCACCTAGAGAGAAGTTTGTGAGGCAATTAATTATTGTAAAAGCAAGCTTAGTAAAATAGTTTAAGGTTATCCATTGTTTAGAGAGATTGTGAACGTAACAAAGAGAGAATTGTAATAATTTTCTTGTTCATAATCTAGAGAAGATATTTTCTTCGAATCTGGTTTTTAGTGTGTTCTGTTTTCTAGTTTTCGTCTATTATTATTCTGAATTCCGCATTTATAATAATAGTCACCAAGGTACAGAGATCAATACGTATCAATCGGGCATGGTTACCTTATTGTCTACCATTCTACCACTCCTAAGGGTTCTAATTGCATTCACTTGATTAACCGGTTACCCCCCTTTGGGATTAGGGTCGGTTTGACTAGGGAACATTCCATTCTCTTTCTCACTTAGAGTCTTAGCCTACTTGAGGTTCGAACTTAGCAAGAGTCTGGTACTAGATTGATAATTCTGCTCAGTGTTATGTTGAATATTATACTGGCTCTTTGCTAATAGATTAACAGTCTCCTCTAAGCTGGTTATTATCTATTCTGAAGGGTTTTGAGAGTAAGTTGGCTTTGTTGGGTTCTTGGGATAGCTAAACCAAAGTGGAGCTTAGGAATTACTAGTCTGACCTTGATTTCGAGCCTGAGACCATGATAAGTTCGTATACTTTCTCCATCCGGGGTTATAGGTTTCTGTATATGGACCAAACTTTTGATGGTTATCAAATAAAGAACATGGGCTTGATTTTCACTAATTTGTCCTTCCCAAAATGAGTTATTGGGCTCTATTCCACAACTAGAGATTTTAGAGGTTCTAAACCTATCACCGGTTTCAACACAAGACTTATGATTAGACTGGATCAATTCTAAAGCTTCTAATCGTCTAAATAAGGCACAAACTTAGCATCCGACTCAAAGCTTGTGTCATGTTATTTCTATTTACCATCCTTTTAGGGGGTTCTACACATGACTCTCACTGTTGAGATTTTTAAGCCACTTATTCTAAAAAAGAATATACTTGATCAACAGTTTTATCCAAGAACCACCAGCACATAATGACTCAACCATGACTTTGGTTGAGTATTCTAACCCGTCATAAAGAATTTGCACTAGTTTCATTTTCTCAAACCCATGATAGGGACACTGCGCTAATAGATCATTGAATCTTTCTAAAAACCAATAAAGAGATTCCCCTTTTGTTGCATACTGACACTAATTTTCTGCCTAATAGACGCGGTTTTACGTTTTGGGTAAAACTTCTGGAAGAAAGTAGAAGTAAGTTCATCCCATGTTGTTATGGACTCTGATTGTAAATTATGTAACCATGACTTAGATTTATCTCTCAAGCAAAAAGGAAACAATCTAAGTTTTAAAACTTCATCACTAAGGTCTTTGATCCTAACTGTGCCGCAAATTTCCTCAAAGTCCCTTACATGAAAGTATGGGTTCTCATCATATTTTCCTAAGGATACATGGACCATCTGAATAGAACCAGGTTCCAACTCATAATTAGCCGTAGTGGCTGGTAACCTTATGCACGATGGTCGGTTGGACCTAGTTGGGTACATGTAGTGTCTCATAGTTGCCATTGCTGGCACAGTCAGAGTACTATGGGTACTTTCCTTACTAAAATTAGGGCTCTCTAAATCAGAGCCTTCGAGATCCTTGTTTTTTAAAATAGAACTACTAGGTTTTTCACTAATAAAACGACCTAGAGCGTTTCTTTTATGCATATAAGAATTCAGCAAAAATGTGTGCACGTGCAAATATTGGGGTTCACTATTTTAGGTAAGCGTGGGTTACCACAATAATATATACCTACAGTCAAAGACTGGTCAAAGGAACGAGGCTGAGGTTTGTGGTGTTTCGGATGATAACGCCCAAAGGGTTCACTGTACTATCAACCGTTGCCAGACGATGCAATTGGTGTATGCACATGTTTTTGTTTTTGTTTTTTTCTAATAAATAAAATAAACAAGCAATGAAAGAAAACAAAATTACAAGTTCAAAAAGAAATACGGTAACTAGTAAACAAAATAAAAGTTCATAAAAATAAAATCTTCAGTTTCTCCTTTTTGGAAGGCAAGTCCAACTTTCCACCTTTAGCTTTAAGCCAATCTGCACACCATAAACAAAAAATACCAAAGTAAAATCTAGAAAATAATAAAATAAAATCCTAAACTAAACTAAAAGCAAAAATAAACAAAAAAACTAAACCTTAATACAAGTTTGCATCGGCGACGACAAAAGCGGATGTAGTTTTTATAGTGGTAAATTAAGATTTGATTCTCATACTTGTAAAGATTTTGATTTTAAACTAAAATTCTAAAACTAGATAAAGAAAACTCAAATGAAAGTTGATATCAAGATGTTAAAAAAACACTGAAACCTGGGATTCCACCATTAATCAATAAAATGATTCAATTTAATCAATACTCATGCAATTCTTTACGTTTGAAGCGATTCTAATATGTTGCAAAACTAGGTTTTAAAAGATACAATTATAAATCGAGAACATCACCAACCCTATGCTGAGCATGCTCCATCAAAAGAAATTACAATTGCTTAATAAAAATCCTTAAATCAATTTTCAATCAAGGTAAATAATCATAAAATAAATTGCAAAAATTAATTAAAATAGATATACCACTTTTCTTGAAACAATGACTTCCTCTGTCGCCTCATCAGGACAATTTTGGTGATCATGACACTATTGGACATTTTTATGTTCATGAATCCCAGTCCTCCTAGTTCCATTGGCCTGCAAATAGAGTCCTAAGCTTTTAGGTAGTATCCCGTGAGATTACCACATCCTTGCCCAAAAAGAAATCTCTTCACATTTTATTATGATCCTGACAGGTTTTCTTGGGAAGCTTGAAGAAGTTTATTTGATAAATACTTGAAGTAGACGTGACAGTGCCAATATAAGTAACTCTTCGTGCTGGTTCTATGGTCTTGTTTTTCCGTCCACATAATTTATGCTTCAGCTTCTCAACATAAGACTTGAAAGATTCAATTTTACTTTTGTTGGTGAAGAGAGGGGATCCCGGATATATGTCATCCGTAGCTAATGTTGATTCATATATTCCCATCAATATCTTTGCTAAAGAAAATCCCACATTTGTTGAAGTGAATGAGTTGACCAGAAGCGTTACTAAAGATCATAAAGATATTTGCCAGACTTTTGCATTTAGTCATGTTATCTTTTTTGAAGAATCCTATTATACGGGCTCCAAGCATTTGGTTTTGAGGGCTCACAAGTTGACAACATCGGATCATCTAATAACAATTAACAAAGTCCCTTATCCTACTAATTTTATTAATGGCTAGAATGCCCTCAATTGATTCGTGTTAAAAACTTGAATCACTAGTTTATCGAATTTAATATTTTCATGCAATCAAAAGCAAAAAAAATAAAAGTGGGGTTTTTCAATTCTTACCTAATCGAAGTCATTATGGCTGAGATAATCGTCATTGAAAAAGAAAAAAGTGGAAGAAGTGGCGATGACGGGGAAGAGGAAGAGGCGCGATTTTTTTTTTTGGTTTAGATTTAGTTATTGATTTTGATATTAATAAGATTTTATTTAGATAATTAGGTTAGTTGTCAAAGGGTATTTTTTATTTTTGTTATAAATTAGGTCCCCTTATCCACCTTTAGAACATCTGAATCCATAGGAGCCCTCGAAACTAAATATTGGGAGTTCCTATAATAAGATTCTTGCGGAAGACCAAACAGTTGTTAACAAAAAGGAGGTGGCTTATAGGTGCTTCCATGCATAGTTTAATGCCTACAAAAATGTTTGTACACTTCCATGCATCAGAGTTATTGAGAAGGCTTCCATACAGAAAAGAAAAAAATATCTGGATATGGGTCCTCTTATCTTAGACCTTCAGAGGGTTTGAAGAATTCTCCCGGAACAACATTCACCCAAACAACCAAGTTATGACTCATTGTTAGTCTTATTAAAAAAAAATGACGCATTGTTAGATTTTTTTACATCATTTCTCATTAAATCCCATTTTATCTTGATAACAAAACACAATTTCCTCCTTTATAATAGTGACCGAAAGTCAACAACAGAGTTGAACAATGTTGGCAGAATCACATTCAACCTCAAGCTTTTTAACTCCCAACTGAATGACAATTTGTAACCCAATCCCTAACAATCCAAACTCAACCGCGTTGCTTCCATTCTGAAAAATATGCTTAGTAAAACCATCCACAAAAGATCCATCATCTCTCATAACCAATGTAGTTAATCTCGGATTTCGGTTTTCTCGGTCGAAACCGAAACACTGGTACAGCTTTTTAACGGGGAGATCTCGGCTTCAAATTTTACACTTATAATTTTCATACCGAACATTTTCCGCACATTTCTTCCATTAAGATACGATCAGATGCACAGTACACCATCTTTTAGTGCAAAACAATAATACACCAATAAAGGGATAGAGTCCCACAATAATCACTACCAGCAAGCATATCACATTTTAGGGCTAAATATCAGTTAAGCGATTTTATCGTCAAAATTTCGGCTCACCAGATTTGAAGATCTCGTCTAGCTCCTAGCCGAAACTTAGAAAATCAGTGAGATGGCCGAGATCGACTACATTGCACTCCTTTCAATTTCTGCAGACAAAGAATCAGTAGAAGCACCGTATATATTTAACTTATGAAATCCAATCTAAATTTCGAATAAAATGACAATAAAATATAAATAAGTATCTTTGTTTAAAAGGAAAAGAAAAGTGCATATCTATGTGGAAATAGACACCAAAAATATCGCCACATCACATCAGGTTTTCAGGTTGCACGTGGTGTGTAATAAACTCACTCCCCTTCCGAACCATCACTCCCTTTCATTTCCGCCTCCTCCGTCCTCCCCCGGTTTTCTCTTTATAAATCCAATTTCTTCTCTGTTGTCTTCCCCCAAAACAATAACTGAAACCCTTGTAAGAAAAACCTCTTTCTTCCTTCAACCCTAACCCCAGAAATTTCTTCATTTTTTTCTTCTGTTGATTTCTGAGAATAACTGTAATGGCGAATACTTCTACTGGTGGTACTGTAACAACAGCACCGCCTCTTCTTCAATCAAACCAAGAAGGACAACAGAGTGTTGTTGGAGGAGGGTTTACTAACTCATCATTATATGTAGGAGATCTTGATCAATCGGTCTCTGAAGGTCAACTATATGATATTTTTAATCAAGTTGTGCCTGTTGTTTCTGTTAGGGTTTGTAGAGATCAGATGAGGAGAATCTCTCTTGGTTATGCTTATATTAACTTCAATAACCATCAAGATGGTAATATAACATACCACTCTCTCCTTTTATTCTTTTTTTTTCTTCATCTTTTACATACTTGTTTGTTTATTTGTTGTTGTTGTTGTTGTTAAGTTAGGGTTCTTGTTTTTCTTTTTGGTTTTGTTTTGAGTCTGGGGTGTTGGTTATGTTGTATTTAGGGTTTTGTGTGATTCTTTTGATCTCATTTGGGAACTTAGTTTGTAAAAATGATTTTGATTTTTGTTTGATTTGTGAGTTCCCATTTTGGTCAATTTGTATGGAAAAAATGTGTGTAAAACCCCAAATGTGTAGTGGGAAAAAGAAATTTATAACATGGTGGTTCTTGTTTTAATTTGGGGGTTTTTTATGTGTTGGTGAATTGATTTTGTATGTATCTAGACGCTAGTGATAGTTAATATTGTTTTGATGATTTCTTAGGCACTGAAGTGTGACCATCTTGTTATTACTGTACAATGGGTGAATTTTTGTGATTTATTTTGATGGGATAAAATTGGTTAACTGTGGGATAATAGATGTTACATGATGATACTTAAATAACATTTAGGTTTAGTTCATTTATCAATTTCTATGGAATATTGGGTTCTAAAGCAAATGAGTTTGTAAAACCCCAAATGCTTAGTGGCAATGTTTAAGACATGTTTTTGCTTGTTTTACTTTGGGGGTTTTGTGTGATTTTGCTATCCCCGTGAAGTGTGTCTTATTTTTACTGTACAATGGTTGGATTTTTGTTTTGATGGGATAAAATCGTTCTGAGTATGGGATAATAGATAGTTTGAGGCATGTGATCTTCAGATGGCCTTGCAAGATGTTACATGATGTTTCAGACTGACCAATCTCGATATTTGGTCTAAAGTTATTCTTTCTGTCCACTGTATCTTTTAGTTCTACATGATATTGATTCTAATTTTTTAAACCATTGGATCATATTTACTTTGGTGGAACATGGAATTTGAGTTTTCTTTGAACATTGACTAGTTTCTAAATATGTTCTGTGTAGGTGCTAATTTGAAAATTCTTTTTTCTTTTGTAGCTAATACTGCATTGGAGGCGCTAAACTTTACTCCCATCAATGGCAAACCTATCAGGATTATGTTCTCTCATCGTGATCCCAGTATACGGAAAAGTGGGCAGGCAAATATTTTCATTAAGAATTTGGACTCATCCATAGATAACAAGGCGTTGTTTGAAACCTTTGCTTCCTTTGGTACTGTTCTTTCTTGCAAGGTGGCGACTGATAACAATACTGGTCAGTCAAAAGGGTATGGTTTTGTACAATTTGAAAGAGATGAATCTGCACAAGATGCGATTAACAGTCTGAATGGGATGTTGATAAATGACAAACAAGTTTATGTAGGGCTTTTTGTTCGCCGACAAGAAAGAGATCTAGCAAATGGATCACCAAAGTTTACTAATGTGTATGTTAAAAATTTGTCTGAATCTACTACTGACGATGACCTTAGCAAAGTTTTTGGTACTTACGGTCAGGTCACTAGTGCAGTTATTATGAGGGATGCAAGTGGGAATTCTAGAGGTTTTGGTTTTGTCAACTTTCAGAACCCAGATGATGCAGCAGCTGCAGTTGAGAAACTTAATGGAAGCACATTTAATGATGACAAAGTTTGGTTTGTGGGGAGGGCGCAGAGAAAATCTGAAAGAGAGGCTGAGCTGAAAGCCAAATTTGAACAGGAAAGAAGTGATGCAGCGGAAAAATTGCAAGGCTCTAATCTCTATCTGAAGAATCTGGATGATACCATCAACGATGAAAACCTGAAGGAATTGTTCTCTGAGTTCGGCACTATAACATCTTGCAAGGTATGGATTTTCACAGCAGCATCATCTTGGATATGCATTAGGATTTGTATGTAATAGTGAAAATGTGACCAGGTTGGTGTACTATTAATTGAAGTACTTTTTCTTCTTTATTGTTTCAGGTCATGCTTGATCCACACGGCCAGAGCAGGGGTTCTGGATTTGTTGCGTTTTCAACTTCAGAGGAAGCTACTAAAGCTGTAAGTGGATTTTTCTTTTCTTTGTATGTCATCTTGCTGACTTGTTCTGATAGCGCTTACACGACTGAGATTATGTATGTCATTCTTTAATGTTCCAGTTGAATGAAATGAATGGGAAAATCATCGGGCGGAAACCTCTCTATGTTGCTGTGGCTCAGCGTAAAGATGACAGGAAGGCCAGACTTCAGGTTAGTTAGTTAATTGGAAACATGGTATTTATTCAGTGAATTTTCGTTTATATATATTTTTTTTCCTGATCATGACTTCATGACGTGGTTAGTCACTGTAGAATGTTATCAGTCCTGGATGTTACCTTATGTATTCTTGTTCTAGTGTTTCTTGCCACCCTTTAACTGTTTATTTGCATCTCACCATCCACCCACTAATCATGTTTTTCAAAACAGGCCTTGTGGTTGATGTTTAGTATGTTTGTTTATTTTTATATAATTTTGGATTCCAAAAAGTACTAACCAGCAGTTACCAATTCAACTTTGAAGGCACAATTTTCTCAAGCTCGACCACCTGTTGCGATGTCACCTCTGCCCCCAGGTATTGCTGCATACCATCTTGGAGGACCTAGACCTCCTCATCCTCAACAGATGTACTTTAGCCAAGGTGGTCCTGGCCTTGTTCCACAATCTGCAGCTTATGGCTTCCAACCCCAACTATTGCCTGGGATGAGGCCAGGTGTTGCCCCAAACTTTATGATGCCATACCCGCTACAGCGACAAGGGCAGCCTGGGCAAAGAATGGGTGCCAGGAGAGCTGGGAACCCACAGCAGCAGATGCAGCAACATCAGGTATAGTTGTCTTCTTCCATCTGTAATGAGAAGTTGCTGTAGCCTATGTACCTTCTAACGTACTGAAGTTTTTACGGTAAGTTATTACTTTTGACTCTGGAGGTTTTGCTTATTGCAGTTGATGCAGCGCAATGCCAATAGTCTTGGTTATAGATACATTTCAAATGGACGGAATGAACCATCTATGGTACCTCAGGGTTTCATGGGTCAGATGATGTCATTCCCATCTGATGTTGCTGGCATGCCGTTGTCTCCAGTTGATGCACAACGACCTGGATCAGTGCAAACACTTGCCTCGGCTTTGGCTTCTGCAGATCCTGAGCATCAGCATGTGGTATATTCAGCCTCCTCCTTTTTACAGTTTTTACTTATATTGTGAAAGCCCGCAAATACCAGATCTGTAGATACGCAGGCCTAATGAAGTATTTATTGTGCTTTTGTTAAAATACACAGATGCTTGGAGAACATTTATATCCTCTGGTTGAGCGCATTGAGCATGACCAAGCGGGTAAAGTCACAGGGATGTTGTTGGAGATGGACCAAACCGAAGTCCTACATTTGTTGGAGGCACCTGAAGCACTAAAGAAGAAAGTGGAAGAGGCGTTGATTGTTCTCGGATCTGCTCACAAGTCAGATCCTACTCTAGATCGGTTAGCTAGTTTATCTTTGAACAACTGATTTGGGTGTTGCCCTGATCTGTTGTTGCGCCCATTGATGTGGAGTTAGTGGCTTATTCTTTTGGGTTATTTTTTTTGATACGGAATCTAGTGGCTTTAATGGTTTGGGTTTAGATATATGGGATAATGTGTCAGATCTATTTTTTTTTGGGGATGGAAGGAGGTATAAGTCAGAAATTTGACAAGGTTTTTTTTGTTTTGTTTTGGATGGGGTGTTTCATTTTGTTACTTCTGAACTTCATCATACTTATGGAAGGATTTTGAGCATTCACGGATTCTTTTTCTTACTTGTGATGGTATTTTTGTCAATTAAAATTCCAAAGTAGTTTTTCTAATAGCTGATTTTTGTAGTACTTGGGACCGCAGCACCAGATTCTTGGCATATGGCCAGAAATGGGAGGGATTATCGTAAGAGTTCTGTCCTGTGCATCACATGTTATAATTACTAAGCAGGTGAAGTAACCAGACAACAACTCCCTGGACATAAATATAAACCAGTTTGCCAGAAATTGGTCAGAAGACAACCAGAAATTCGAATTCGTCTCTTTTAAAATAAAAATTAAACTTCCATAGATCAAGGAAAGAAAAGCACAAATAGTGCAACCAAACCAAGGCAAAAGCCAGGCTCAAACAACAAAGAGAAAAGAGCCAGAAGGCCAGGCACACTAAGCAAAAGCCTTATCATATATGAAGCATTTTTTCCCATGCTGCATCCATAATAGAAAAGAGAGCAATTTTTTTATAGAGCTGCCGTAAGATGGATAAATCCATAATAATACTCAACTTGGTTAAAGGTTGAACTTATAATTTTTAGGGAATATGGCAATGCACTGTACCTTCGAGAGAAAAAACGAAAACCAGCCTCCCAATCAGGAATTTTGCACTAAACGGATGCAGCATTCATAGGATTTTGCTGAGAAACGGCTGCAGGCACCAATGCAACATACCTGAAAGGCGTAAAAAGATACTCGTAAAAGAGAACCAGAATCCGGATATTCATTCATTAACTAAACAAAATGTCGACAAAGCACAACTTTTATATTAACCATAACAAAACTTTTTAGCACTCATATTACAGGCAAGAGGCTTTCTTTATAAACGAAATACTCAAACGAAAGTGTCTTCCTCTTTGGAATGAGAAAACTCTCCTTCCTCCAATCGTAAACCTAGAAAGTCGAATGGGCCTCTTCTTCAGATTTAATGATGAGAAAGTCTGTACCTGGAACAGCTTGAATGGAATTAAACATTGGACGGCTCCAGTCAGAATGCGGCATCTCGAAGGTCTCTTCAGTCCAGTAGAAATCACCACTATTGCTAACACTACTGCCTGCTAAAGTGCTTGTAGATGTCACAGTACTACAGATAATGTCCTTCAATTTCTTGTCATATAACACACACATCTTCACTGACTGGTTGTCATTTATAAAAGCACCAGGAAATCCTCCAGAGGCTTCTAGACGCATTATCGTCTTAGCTAACACAGCTAAACGACCATCAATTTGTACCAACTTATAAATACTAGTATAAGGATAACGAGTTTGTTTAATGATGTAGTTGGGAATTGAAATTACTCTGAACTTTTCGCTCCCAAGATTAAATTCTACAATCAATGGTTCTGTGACAGAATGTTTTGGGCCAATACGCAGCCAATAAATGGAACCATTTGCGGAAAGAGAAGAAGTGAATTCTGACGGTGAAACTGTTGGTGGGAGCGAGAACTCGTCATCAATCCTTCTCCATGATAGATTGTTGTTGTTGTGTTGGCTGCCGTCAACTGTCATGACCTCACATATGTTTTCAGAGCGTAAACAATCTCCACGCCGGTCGTATATATTTTTAATCCAAAATAAAACCACTTTGTGTTCCATGGTGACAGGATCATACCCAAAATAATACCAATTACAATTGAGATACTTAATCTTATGAGTTACGTAATCACCATGTTCATCTATCACTTGTATTTCCTCATATTGATTTTCATGCTGTTGTTTAGTCATGGATTGTATCCAAGGTGTTGATTGTCCCGTGCTCGGATTAGATATACAAACGGAACGTGTTTTGAATTCTGCTAAAGATATCAACCCATTGGCAGATCCAAAAACGAACGGAGTAGAAGCAGCTCCTGATATAGGTACTTCCCTTTGAACAGCCGTTACTCCTCCCTGAGACAGTAGTAGTTTAGCTGAGGAGAAAACCTTGTGTACAGGCCACCCAATAAAAAGTGAGATACCACCACCACCAACAGCAAAATTACACAACGTTTTTGATCGCTTGAAGTGCAGATCGATGAAGCTACGATCTTTATGAATTAAAGACTGCCATTGTTTGCATACACACTTGAACCTCATGAGTGTTTTTACTAGTAGTCTACTCAATATCTCGTACAGTAATGGCTCAACACCCATAACAACGCGGCTGCTATCACCACACTGCTTCTTCATCATTCTTCTGATCAACTTTGTTCCTTCCTAGCTACAGCTTTGGTATTGTAGATATGTTTAGAAAATTTTTCAGAGAATATATAGATATAAGTCCTGCAACTAGTTTCCTAATCCTTGTAAGACACACCAAACATATAAAGCATAGGAAAAAGGCAGTATCTTTTTGTCCGTTCCGTATAGGCTTAACTAAACCGCACAAGGGGAAAAACCTAACCTCCCTCTCAAACACGCCAACTTTTCTTCTTCTCCGATTCATTCACCCTCTCCAACGCGAACCACCATACGCACAAGCCACAAACCCTAATACTTCCAAACCAAATGCTGACGTTTGCATTGTCCGTACTCTAGCTTCAGAAAAATCCTGGATAGTTAATTTGTGGATTCTTGATGTACATATATCAACCCTGCATGAACAGGCATCAACATTATAGTCCGCCTCTGGCTATTTTTTGTTCTGAAATTCATCATGAAATTAGTCCTTTTCCCTATGAAAGAAAGCATTTTTTATAGAGCTCCAGCGACGAGGGGATGCTGAGTAGCACCACCAAATCTCTCATCTCTTGGTTTCAATGTCTTAGTTGTCTATAAACACCATTACCAGCAAAACTTACTCATATATATTACACTAGTCACTAGGGAATGACCCGTTCGCATTGTCCAAAACTGGGGTGCTAGTTAGTTGTAAGAGTTTGACCACTTACTTTATTTTAGGGAGACGCTACACCTACGGACATTTTCTCACGCAAAATAACCCTAGAGGGAAATGAACGGCTTCGGGATGGCTAGTCTATAAACCTAGCATTTCAGTTTATGTTTATGACAAAATAGGTTCGAAAAAACTACGTGTTTTGTTTATGTTGTCCATGTCATTATTGATCAACGGTTAGGATTAATTTGAACACGCGACATTTTGGCAAACAGCAAAATGTTTTCCTTTGAAGCTTTTAAGTTTTTGAAACCAACGCAAAATTCTGTCAGCTTTTTCTTTCTTCTTATTCCATTTTTATTTCTCCCGGGAGTCTGCCGGGAACTTTCCTGCAATTGTATATGATGATTTTCTCGAGCACATTTCTTTGTGTAAAACCTCATACATGATCTCAAATGCATGTCCCGGGGAAAGCACCTGTACGAAATGAATATTATGCGTCTGTTTTTGTTCCGTAGTAATAAAGTAAATGATGCATTCAGTTAGATGTGTGCAATGATATGTTCATCTTTTTATGCACGGTACATCGTATCAAGTCTTGGGCCTCCTTTCCATTGTAAGCAACAGACCAAGTACAATTACAATGCGCGTCTGAATGTCTTCCAGTTTCACCACCTCTATCGGCAAAGGAGGTGGTAGTGCTCGGATAGTTTCTACTACTGAAATAAAGGTTTCCCGGTATTTCTCTTTTCAAAATCCCAATTTCTTATTTTCTGATTAATAACAAATCGATAAACAATTTAACAACTCAAAACTAACCTTTCAAAAATGGAAAAAGAAAGAAACTCTGAGAAGAGCATTCAAGAAAGAAAAAACATACATTAGTTGGATACATATCCACGAAATTTAGCTTGGTCGGATCATCAAATTTGTCTCACCAAATCAAGGTTGCATATAATTTGAAAAGTTGTCGCATACTCGCAACAATTTTCTTACAAATATTCAACTGAATCCAGGTTTCTCTTTACAATGAACTCTTCAAATATGTACTTGATAACTTCGAAGATCCATAGCCTGGTTTGCTCAATATTATTTGCTAGTATGATGTCGTTTGCTACCTAAAAAGATAACACCATGTAGCCATATGTGAAAGTCATATATGCCCCACTCAAAGTCAGTAAATAAAGCTTTGAAAGTTAAAAAAGTAAAAAGAACGAAACTATGTGATAATTGTGACGACCGATTAGTACTCTTTATATTATTTTCTTGCACCGTTAATTTTTGTTGCTACGACACTGTAAATGAAGTAAATAGAATCAAAGTATGAATCTAAGTAGACATTAAGTCAACAGTATGCTATTGTTTGTTTACCCAGATATTCAATGCAAACACTTGAATATAGAAGACTAATAACTATTAAGTATTTGTTACATCTAATTTTATGATTTTTCGACGATTGACCATTTTTGTGAATTCGACAATGGACTAACACCTATGTTGTAGCTGTACAAACTTAAGCTTCATAACTTTCAAAAAAATGAAAAAGATAGACTAAATCAATTGGTGTTAGTGATATCATCTCAAAAGTCTCATATCAAGTCGACTCTCCTATAATCCGGTCCTAGCTATTCATCCTACGTACGTGGTCTAGGAAATTGTTGATTTAGTCACTGTGTTCACCTGAAATTGTCTAGGAAATTTTCAGTTCTGCATCTTCTTCCGCAATGCTTCGTGTTCCCGGCGCCTCCTTTGGGCCAAAGTCAGGTTCTGTCAACAAAAAAAGCGGTATTACTTTACTGTGTAATCGTATTTAAAATTGCAGTCACATGTTGCATTGAAAATATGGGATTACATGCATAACGACGCTGGATTTTCCTTTGTCAAGGGATCGTAAGCTGAATTGCCATGGAGGATTCTACCTTCTCGGTTTTGCAATTCATGCCATTTCGTTTGGTCTTTTCATAGCTACGGACAATTCAAAAAAAATAATTTGATCAGATACCTATTTAAAAAATAGGAATAAGCAAGATATGCTGGAAAAATGTACTTGAAATGACAAAAGTAACACCATCACTGCCAACTCGAAGACAGAAAGCAATATTATGATCGCAAATTTTGTAAGTGCTATTTGAATAATAATCGTAATTGAAAATTTGGGGAAAAGAAAAGAAAAGAAGGAATAGATGGAATAGAAAATCGGATATAACGAAGGAGAAAACTCACCGTTTCTCTACTGGGCCAAAAGTTTGGGATCTAATCAAAATTGGATTCGGAGAAAAGTAGAAAAGTCACCGTTTCCCTTGAGTTTCTCGAGAATCACCTGATTTTTCTGCTACTGAGGTTAGTTTTCTTTACGAAAAATGGGAATGATAACACAACTGTTTTTAGGTTTAGATTCCGGGATGAGGGGTATGATTTTAGGTGGTATTGAGATTACCATAGTCTCAATGACAATTGTATAAACCAAACATGAACACAGTTCCAAAAGCAGAGAAGAGTACCTGGTGCTTCGTATTTTCGCGGGGCGGATCTGATGATGAGCAATGGTGGCTGGGAATTGGCATTTCATATAGATTTCTTTGCATGGCATTTACCCGTGTACAGTTTTATCTCTAGGGTGTTATTATCGGATAGAACCTATTGCACGATCTTGGAATACAGAGTGTCTCTTCAACGAAATTAACATTCATTTGGATTTAATCGCTGGAGTAAATATCAAATTGATTACCACCAATTTATTAAACATAATGGGCCAGTAAAAGCAAACACCACCGTTGGATCTATAGATCTTGGTGAAGCTGGGGAGGGGAAAAGAAGATCCTAGCCGCCAATTAGAAAATGAATAAATCTTAGCCGTTGCGTGACACACCGACCACTTCTGTTTTATAAGCACAGGCAGCAGAGTGCATGTCGCAAACAATAGTCTTTGCATTTTCCCATGTTAGAAAAATATGACACACTGCCATAAAAGAAAGTTGTTCTCTCGATTTATCAGGTAGCGCAACACTGTCTGTACTACACCTAAATTTTATTTTCCACCTCCACTGTTGCATAAAAATAGTGTTTTCTCATCCTTTGTTCTGAACTCACCATTAATGAAACAATGAACAAAATCATAAAAGAAGAAGATAGATTAAGTAGCATGATTCAGTCATTGGGTGTTATGAGAAATATCTAATAATCTGTCTTGTTATTTGGCAGCCAGTGTCGAGTGATGGATGCTGGTTCACGCGACTCATCTGCCTATGAAACATGAAAGACAACATATTGTTCTATTTTTTTCAAAAAAAAAAAAAGTACTGAATATATATGAGAAATTATGTACACAGTTACAAAAGAATGGTAGATGAAGAAGAACAGTCACACTTTAAACGGTAGCTAGGCTCCAACGGTCGAGCTCAATGAGCAATCATTTTTGTCTTCCATTTAAACATTGAGCCAATACAGTTGACTGAAGTGCAGAGATCACTCACCTCATCATCGCGAAGAGTCCTTGTGAATTGAAAATCCACACTTTATGAAATATCAGTCATATGTGACGTAAGAGATTCAAATATATCATCCGCAGCTTGTATAATGAGAGATTGGAATTTTTCATCTGCTGCTTGTACAATCCAAGAAAGTTCTTGCCAAAGGGTAATTAGTAGTCCTCTGGTTATGCCAAAACGAAATGTTAACTCCATGTCCAGTTATCAACCCAGCATTCCCATGAAGACACATCTAGTTTATCAGTACTCAATAGCTTGATCCTGTAATGTACCGAGCGAATAGTGTTGAATGATTTAGACCGTATTTAGAACAAATTACTTCAACCCATAAGGCTTATTTTCAGTATAGAGTCTCTGCACCTACTTGCATAGGTAAAGCCTCTTATTCGCATATAAGTATTTCAATATACACATATATGTATTTGGAAATTAAGTGTACAATTCTAGCTATAGACTACTAATGAAAGTATTTACATCAATGGCGGAATTGGCATTTCATGTTTTTTAAAGTATCAAGTTAAGCCTGGTGTTCATGTGTCTGTAGAAAAACAGGCCTCATATGTACAAAAAAGTACGTAAATCTTGCAAGTTTTGAATTAGAATTAGTAACCACCGTTACCTTAAGCTCGACTGGAGTTGACTGGTATGTTCATGACACTCCAATTAGGCATCAAGACATTCCAATTAGGAAGATCGTTGTACTTGCGCTTGCATTCAACAGTAACAATCTCGCTTTTTCTCCTCTACCATTCTCAGAACCTGTGAATGATATTCAATTAACAACTAAGAATTGAAGTTATAAATAATGCAATATGTGTAAAATCATATTCAACACAATAACAAATTTAACTGTAAAAAAAGGCTAAAAATGCCACTAAGCACAGGACAATCTGGACCCACATTTCATTATTCAGTCACCTCATGCACACAAACCATTCTATGCCCTAACTTCAGTAACTACAAAAAGTCGAAATGGGTACCGAATGCAAGAATACATGTTTCCTTGGAACCAATACCATTTCATGCATCTAGTTCTAAGGACCAAGATGTATTCATTCAAGATGCACGACTACTCAACCAAGCACCGCTAGGTAATTGACAGTATTATTCCTTAATGTTGCAAGAGGTACTACATAGTTAACTTGCTTTTTGATGAATTATTCCCCCTGTTAAAAGTTTAAAGACAGTTACAAAAAAATGATTTGGAACATCAAATTTACAACTTCTTTCAAATTAATAATTATGAAAGTCTAATAGGCATTTCTTCGGTAGCATAAATGTATCCAATATTAAACCCAAAAATTTTGTATTTGTAAAATCCAATTTTTTTACCCGTTAGATTCAAACCCTAAAGCATGAATACATGATAAATTCCTCCATCTTGATGATATCAGTACGAATACATGATGAAACCTCCATTAATTTTTCGTATAACAGAACAATTAGGGTCGGCAAATTTAAACTCAATCCTCAGATTTAATCGATAGAAACTTGATTTCTGATTAATATTGATTCATGAAATTATCAGTACCAAAAAAGAACTAACCTGTTGATGAATCAGTACAACTGCATGTTGAATTCCTCCATTAAATCTTCGTTTCAACGGGAACATCTTCGTTTCAACGGGACGCAGAAGAGAAAAAAAAAAACTAATTTCTTTTCGATTTTTGGTTTTGTCTGAAGTCTGTAAATTGGAGTCCTTAAAGTTGCGTTTATTTATGGAAAACCCAGTGCAGACACCAAATTAAGTCAGTTCATCTGACGGTTGAGTTTGAAAGTCATTTAATCTAACGTCTATGATTGATGTGCAGACACCAAATTTAGTCAGCGAATTTCAGAGATCTAACGGCTGAGTTTCAAAGTCAAATCATCTAACGATTGATAGTGCAAGATTGCTTGTGGAACGGAGACACGGAAATGTTTACAATTTTTGTTGTTGCTATTAAAAGGGTGGAGATAAATACATTCAATTTTGCAATATTTTTTCGGATAACGGATGTCTATTAATTATGGAAGATTATAGTTGTTCTGTTCACAACCATTAACTGGAGAAACAATACTTTCATCTCCGTAGAGAAACTTCACGTAAGAAGAATAAATGCTGACTTCGTCATTAGTAATACTCATCAAGTTTAAAGGTTCAACTTAACTTCGGGGAAAATTGCAATGCACTGAACATTCGGGAAAAAAGAAAACCGGCCGGCCTCCCAATCAGGAACCGAAAGACTGTAATACGAATTTTGCACTAAACGGCTGCAGGCATTCATAAGTTTATTGCTGCTGCTTTTTGCTGAGTGAGACATACGCAACAATAACAATAAATTTTGAGCACTCTTGTAAACATTAGGCCAATACTTTTTCCTTTTTTCTTTTTCTGATGTTGTCTTTTTTTTCTTTTTTTCTTGTGGGTTGGGGTCTGATTGGGGTATACCCAGATTTAAACGGACATAGTGCCCTTATTAAGGGGAGCCAAAACAGGGTGAAGTTACCTTAGTACCCCTGCACTAATTAACCTAAAAACTAGACCCTAAACTTAAAAACTAAAAACCGTTTAATCTTCTTCTAATCTATCTTCTCTAATCCCTCCGCTCTTCTCCTTCCTTCATCTTATTCCATCAACCAAAAATTTCAAATTTGATTTTCTACAAAAAATGGTTGATTCTAAACGATCAAGTAGCAATAGAGATTCAACTGGTAACATCAAAAGAACCAAATCAGGGGAAAAAGGTAAGGGAAAAATTGGAATGAGTAAACCCGAGAATGCAATCCCTGAGAATGTTGAGAAGAACCCTCCACCGGCGAAAAGAAGACTGTAAGTGATTTCTAAACTCAAACCCATTATTGTTTTGTGTGTTTTGATTGTTATATTAGATTAGAAATCGAAAATGATGATTTTCAGGGTCTTTAGTCGGCAGGGTTTTTCGAAAAATAGGATGCGGGCCTTAAGATGTAAGTATTAGTCGGCAGGGCCGTAACACGAATATCATGCCGGCTTTTCATAACATCCATGGCGACTGTGAAACATTAACCAGGGCCGACATGGTAATCAATAACCAACCCTGCCGACTTTCCTCTAGTCGGCATATTCTTAAAATTGTACCGTTCCGACTCTATGTCACAGAAACCTGATTTTCTTGAGTTAACAGTCGGCAACATTCTTGAATAGGACCCTACCGAATGTGTTTTTGTCGGCGTGGTAGATGATTTCAACCATGCCGACTAAATATTAGTCGGCAAAGTTTAGATTCTCGACCTTGCCGACTAGGTGACTAGAACCATGTTTCAATGTGTATAATTTCCATATCTTTTATTTGTGTGTTGTTTAGGTTCTCAGAGGGAAAAATAGAAGATATCCCTTGTCTTGTTAGCAATGCAGCAGAGCTATTGGAATTTATTGACAAGATTTATCCTTCTTTAGAAGATCCTAAAGATGAAACTGAAGAGAATTGCCCTGTAAGAAAGTTACTTCTGATGGGTAAGAAAGATCCTGATGAATTTCTAAGGTTTATGAACAGTCCTAGCAATCCCCTCAACTATGAAGAATGCACATCATCAGAGGAGGAAGAAGAGGAGGTTGATCCAAGAACTTTTTTCAAGGCAATTGACTTTTCTGGAGTGAACCCCTATTACAATGAGGCTGGTGACTACATAGGTCCAGTGAAGGGAAAAGCAAAAGCTGATGCTGGTGAAAAAGCTAGTGATGTGGAGGAAGATAACAACAATGAGAAGGATCCATGAACTCTTAGATCATGTTATTATGTTTCACTTGGTTTAGAAACTTAGATTGTGGTTTGAACTCTTACATTATGTTTTGAACTCTTAGATTGTGGTTTTAGACTTGTTAAACTTATGTTAATTTTCAGTTTAAGTTGTTTTAGAACTTATTCTTTTTTATGCAGTTTTAGACAATATTAGAGTTTTACTAAGTCGGCATGGTTTGTAAGCTCGACCTTGCCGACCATTACAAATATATGCTATAGTGCTGTCATGGATAGGTAGTCGGCATGGTTTGAAATCTCGACCTTGCCGACTTAAATGTTAGTAGTATAAAAATATTACCTTTTAGGTACAAAGTACAATCCATTGAATGCTCAACGGCTATAAATTTCAAAATCAAGACATTAAGTGTATTGTTATTATAAAAGCATTCTCAACTTCATCTTCAACCTTGCATAAAGAATGGAAGTTTCAAGTGCAACACAACCAAATATTTGTAGTCTTTATACACTAAGTGGTCATTTTGCAAATGATTGTCCCTTTGAAGGAAGCAAATGCACTATCGATGGTTGTATGGGATTCTTATTTCTCATGAAAGCTGTAATAGGAGATGTATATCAGCTGTATGCTTCAAAATGCACCTGCTGTGGGTTTTTCTATTGGATAGATGAGCGCCTAACTCCGTATGAAGATGAAGTTGCTAAAATCAACCTTCTACCATGCACAGATCCATGTTGCGACGGTAAGATGAAGTTAATTACCTCTCCTAAAAAATTGTGTACCGGAAAAAGAAACTATCTATGTCCCGAATGTGTTAGGGTTAAGTTTTTAAGGTTTGTATGCTCTAATTAAGTTTTAAAGGTTTTTAAGTTTTTAACAATCATTCTATTCGAATTTAGTCGGCACTATATAAAATTCAAAGCGTGTCGGCGGCTTAACAGTCGGCACTTAACAGATTATTAACCTTGCCGACGAAAGTATAGTCGGCAAGGTTGTCCTCATAAACCCTGCTAACAAGAATGTGTGAAGAACATCCAAGAACAACATTTTTTGTCTGTTTTGGTCGAAAAGGTTGTCCTCATAAACCCTTCCGACCACAAATTAGTCGGAAATGTATGAGTGCAATAACCTAGCCGACTGTTCCAGGCCTTTTTCCCTTTGCTGTCCTGCATGTACAGTCGGCAACCTGACGAAATCAAAACCTTCCGACCCTGGGACGGTCGGCAAGGTCGTGTGATAAATACAATGCCGACCAAAGGAGTTGACACCAAAAAAAAACACATCCATTTCATTCATTTGTAGTACTCAAAAGTACATTACACAAAACACGAATGCGATTACAAAAGTACTCCAAAAAGATTCCTTATTTCCTAATCATAATCACTCATCACTCAAATCTATTGGAGGGAGTTCATTCAAATCTATTGAACCTCCTTTAGTCAAATCTATGGGACATTCCTTAGACTCATCTAAAGCATTCCAAAGTTGCATGTTGTCCTCATAAAGTTTCATCCATTCCTTGCTCTTGTTGAATATGAACTTTTCCCAAAAACTAAACCTACAAAGAGGAGGTAATGGACATTCCTTGTTGAGTTGTAGACCAATAAAATGATTATTATCCACCAAAGACATAACAATTCTTCTATGCTTTAGCTGCTCCACACAAACCGCATGTTTCGGTGCAAATGCTACACTTACTTCTTTACTAAAAAAATGTACTACGCATGACCACGTATCCGCAAATAGATGGCCACACTCCGACATTCTCAACCAATTCTCCCATTTGATCGGTGCATTTCCCTCCGGGCCTTTAACACTAGTAAGCAATTCTTTAAAAGTCACTTCTTTGTCCTCCATCAAACCTTCTGGCATCATTGAGATATAAAACTCCTTGTCTTCTTCTAGTCGGGCGGCCATCTTCTTTCTTATGTATTGACATTGAGTCAAATTCTCCTCAACCGCTCCACCTAGGTGTCCCAATTGTTGGAAGCCAACGTGAAACCCACAATTTCCATCCTTCGGGACGTCATCGGTACCAATAACGAACTCTCGAATAATTTGAGGGCGTTGTACGTGATACTCTTCCAATACAGGTTTTACTACTTTCCTCGAACGACCTCTTTTCTTCACAACATCACCTTGACTTGCTTGACTCTCAAGAGGTGGAGTGTCATTTGGATTCAAGTTTGAAATGGTTGGTGTAGTTGTTTCTTTGATCGGCCGACCCCTTTTCTTTACAACAACTTCCACACTTGCTTGACTCTCAAGAGGTGGAGTGCTATTTGGATTCAAGTTTGAAACGGTTGGTGTAGTTGTTTCTTTCCTCGGACGACCTCTTTTTTTTCTCTTTTTTGTATTCCGTCTCGGTATAATCATGTCCGGATGGATCGCATTTTGTACTCAAATATTCTTTAATTTGTTGCCTTTGTTCCCCCCTTGTCTTTGTAGGTGGTCTACCTGTTGGATCTTGTTTCCCCGGTTCTTGAAGTTCTTCCATAAAAGGGTAAACAATCGGCATCAACTTGTGCTTCATAGTTTGTTTGCCCAACCTATTCAACGTGGGGTACTTATCGAGGATTATTCTCCCAAGTTCCATGTCGCCAAACTCTTCACTGGGATCTTCTCTTGGAGCCGGTTTGAAAGATAGTTGCTTCCAATAAGGATCAATATCTTCAATCGGAATCGGAGTTATATACCTACCAAGCATATGACGACATGGAAGTCCGATAGCCTTCATTATCCTACACTTACAAGGAGTGCTCGGTTTGTCATACTTTTGATATAACTTGAGATGTTTCACCATAAAACATATTGCCCAATGCGATACATTGCAATGTATTCCAACAAGCAACCAATTATCCTCCTTAAACTTCCGGAACCTACTTTCTTCGAATTGATTTCTTATCTTGTTGATATCATTATTACTGTACTCGTGGATAACATGTTGCACCGTCACAAACCCCATTTTGACTCGTGAAAAGTAGACCTTTTAGTCTCCCATGAACTTGCTCTACCATACTTGTGGACTCAAGTTTGAAATGTTTATAGTCGTAAGTAAAAGCATATATGAACCTTTCTTTGTGTGGCGTCAACCATTGTCTCTTGCAATATTCCACTACTTTGGGGTAATTAGTGCCCCAATCATCCTCGAACTCATTCAAGTTTATCTCATATCTTGCCACACTCATCGACAAAAGCAACTTATCCCACGCTTTCATGAATAACCCAAACTTGATCTCACCTTCTTTCCATTCTTTGTATTCTTTCTTCTTCTCTTCCTCTCTCTCCTCTTTAGTTAGTTTACTAAGACGTTCATCTTCCTCCTTTTCACGTTTAGTACCTTTCTTTGCCTTTGCTTTTGGATATGACTCCTACAATTCTTTCTAAGATTGCATTGTACGTGCCACGTGGAAGAAAAAAAATTGTGCATTGGGAAAAACTATCCTCACGACGTTCATTATTGCTTGCTCATTGTCGGTCACTACAACCCCGGGAGTCTCGTTTTCGTGGTATAGAAGCTTCAAAGTTTCCAATGCCCAAATATAGTTATCATCCTTCTCACGATCCATAAAACACCATGCCACCGTGAACGATTGCTTATCCGAGGTTTGTCCTACAATGTTCAACAAAGGAATGTTGTACCTATTCGTCTTATAAGTACAATCCATGAAAAAACTTGGTAAAAGCACCGCACCAATTGAATCATATCGGGATGCGCAAGAAAAATACGATCCACCTTCCCCTTCGATGACTCATGGTGTCTCGCCGTGTAGTTGTATTTGTGTGCCAACCATTGTGATTCTTCCATTACCTTTCTTCCATCCCATTCAATTCTTTTGATAGTTGCCTTGGCCGCATAAATTGTAGACAATGAGGAAAGGTTATGCGGGTCGTCCTTCTTGAACTTACTAAGGAGCTTGCTTGGTTTAATTCCCCAACTTGTTCTTACTTGTTCGAACTCGTGCGGTTTCAACTTGGCAACTTGGCAGTGCCCAACAAGACTTTCCGGATCTTTATGGTTATGCCAACCAACATCAACTCTATTCATTCTCCACATTGTTATCGGTGTGTTCGTTACTCCAAAAAATAATCTTGAATGGGCATCCACACTTCTTTGACTTCGTATTGTACACCCTAGTCGTCTTCTTATCATACACATAACCCTTTCTCTTGTGACTTGTGTCCGGCGACCCACTACACTCGCATACCATTTCCGCGTATCTTTTTGTTGGGTGTTTTTCACTAGAACGCACATCTTCTCTTTTGCTCTCTCAATAACCCACTTGACCGCGTCGTCTTTTTCCTTCCATTCCAAATCATCAGCATAATGTGCGGAAGTATCAGGACCCCTAACATTGTGAGCTTGAGGATGATCCGTCACCGGTATCAATGCAATCTAAAAAACAACACAAGTTAGTTGATATGTACTTCAATAGTCGGTAGGGTCGATATATAAAACAACATCGACTAAAGAACAGCTTGCATGGTAGGAAAATAAAACAGTCCCGACCAAACTATAGTCGGAAGGGTCGAAGTATCCACTACAATGCCGGCTTAAACATTTTCAAATCAAGTATATTGTGTTGCAAAAAAACTTGTAGTCGGCAGGTTTCAAATTTTCGACCTTGCCGACTAAACACTGCTCATGAAAAGTCGGGGCATTTGGTAATATATACCATGTCAACGCTTACAGTCGGTAGGGTCGATAATCGTCGACCTTGCCGATACTGGAAAGCAAAAGTGAAAAAAAGAAGAGCAAAATCGATCATTTGCATGGAAACATCACAATCTTCACCACGTAAGTTGTCTACCTGATTACTTGCAGCTCCATTCTCTTCTCTGGGTCATTGGATTCTACGTTTGGTTCAAGACATTCATCACTTCCATACCCATCTTGAGTTTGAGGAAAATAAAAGTGAGGATCATGCATATAATCCATTTGATCATGATTTGGTTGATCATCATACAAGTACTCATCTGTAGGAGGAAAGTTAGAAGACTCCCCCACTTCAAAATCAGGATTAGAATCACTCATCTCACTCATATCACAAATTTCTCAAAAACCCTAACTCTTAACCCCCCAAAACTTCCTCTACTACTTCATTCTCTTTCTTACTCTCAATTATTTCCAAATCCACTCATATAAATCAACTACTAATCAAACTAATTTAACTAATCTAATCATTTCAATTAAATTAGTGTTAATCATTGCAGGGACAATTTAGCCATTTAGAAAAAACATGGTTAAGGGGTGGCTTCTTTTACTTTAAAATGACCTAGCTTTTGTCTCATTAAGTATACCCCAATTAATCTGGGTATACCCCAATCAAGCCAGGCTCCTTAACCCCCTCTCCTTTCCAAGAAAAAAAAGAAGCATTAGGCCAATACTATACAGCTATTTTGCACTAAACGGCTGCAGGCATTCATAGGTTTATTGCTGCTGCTGCTTTTTGCTGAGTGTGGCATACGCAATAACGCAGCACACCCCGAACTGTGCAAAAAGATTCTCGATTAGACTTTCCAAAATTATTCATCAACTAAAGAAAATGTTGATAAGAAACTTTTATATTGACCATAAGAAAAAAAAATTAGCACTCCTGTGAACATTAGGCCAATGCGATATAGCTAGTTAGTCACTTATATTACAGGCAAGAGGCTCTCTTTGTAAACGAAATACTCAAACGAATAAGGTTGAAGCTTCGTTTTTGCAACCAAAATCTGCTCATCCTTGCTAAAACTCCTTTTTCTCCAATCGTAACAATAGAAAGTCGAACCAGCCTCTCATTCAGATCTAGTGATGAGTAAGCCTGTACCTGGAACAGCTTGAATGAAATCAAACATTAGACGGCTCCAGTCAAAAGGTGGCATCATGAAGGTCTCTTCTGTCCATAGACATCACTACTACTGCTAACACTACTTGTAGATGTCACAGTATCCTTCAATTTCTTGTCATATAACACACACATCTTCATTGTCGTCGTAGCTAACACAGCTAAACGACCATCAATTTGTATCTAACTTACAAAAATAAGGATAACGAGTTTCTTTAATGATGTAGTTGGGAGTTGAAATTACTCTAAACTTTTCGCTCCCAACATTAAATTCCACAATCAATGGTTCTGCGCCAGTACGCAGCCAATAAATGGAACCATTTGCGTAAAGAGAACAACTGAAGTCTGACGGTGAAATTGTTGGGGGGAGTACGAACTCATCATCGATCCTTCTCCATGATAGATTGTTCTTGTTGTATTTTCTGACGTCAACTGTCATGACCTCACATATGTTTTCAAAACGTAAAAATCCTCCATGCCTTTTGTATATCATCTTTTTCCAAATACAAACCACTTTGTGTTCCATAGTGACTGGATCATAGCCAAAGTAATACCAATTAGAATTGACATACTGAATCTCACGAGTTACGCAATCACCATGTTCATCTATCACTTGTGTTTCCTCAAGTAGATTTTCATGTTGTTGTTTAACCATGGATTGTATCCAAGGTGTTGATTGTCCCGTGCTCGGATTAACCATCTATCGCAGTATTAGTTCAACCGTGGAGAAATCATGGCTATACCACGTAGGCCACCTAATAAAAAGTGAGATACCACCATCACCACCAGCAAAATGACACAAAGTTTTTGATCGCGTGTAGTGCAAATCAATGAAGCTTCGATCTCTCTAAATCATAGACTGCATACACACTTAAACCTCATGAGTGATTTTGCAGGAAGTCTACTCAATATCTCGCAAAGTAATAACTCAATACCCATAACAACACCGCTACTGCTACAACAAGTATACGGATGTATGTTTGAACTATCACCACCATACGGCAGCTTCATCCTTATTCCTAACTATAGCTCTGGATCTGTATATGGTATTGTAGGGGGTATTAGATATAGCAGAGTTTTCTTCAAAAACACCAAACATAAAAAGAATATAGGCACCTTCTAAATATAAGAATTATTATACATCCATACAACTTGCCGTGTATCACCACCGTTCTTTTGGGTCTTCATGTGCCGCATCTTAAAATCTGTGTGGTAGCCCTTATCCGTATCGGCCACCCAAAATAATACATTCCAAAGTGAAAACCCTAACCGACATACTCAAAGTCTCAAAACTAAACCCTCTTTTTCTTCTTTTTATCCACCTAGCTCCCGACTCACTCTCTCCACCGCAAACCTCCAAAATCAAACCCTAAAAACTCTACTGTCCCGGTTTCCCTTTAGATGACGGCTTCTGAGAAGACTGCATGGCAGTTTACTTTTGAACATTGACTAGCATCCATGCAAGTCTACTGCGGTACGTAATGAACTTTCTTGATTGATTATCTAGTTTTTGATACTTCTTCAGCCTTATTTATTTTTGTTTTTTTTCCTGCATTATTTTCAAACTTACATCTCGTGAACATGATCCTGAATTCTGTCAACAATCATATTAGCTAGTAGTGGTAGATAGCGTTGAAAACCCCAAACTCCATGTACGTAGTTAAAAATAATCACTTCCAATGGCCATGTCCTCTTTTGTAATTGCAAAGCTAGCAGCAATTCCCTTTGAAAACTTGATCCGAGAACAGATTTTCTCCATTGTGATATCATGATTCATATTGGAAGACTTGGCAATTGGTTGGGCTTCCTTAAGTTCATAAAGAACGATATTTTGGGGACTACTCTAAAATAGGTGGGGGACTACTTTGTTATATGAATGTCCACCCTACATTTTAAGGGGAGTCCTAAAAGATTAGGGAAGACTAATCTTCCCTTATCCTAATTAAGGTTATAACTAATCCTAATAAGCCACTAATTTAACCACTACCCACTAATCAAACCCCCTAAATTAAAACCTAAAATCAGTTTCAAAACCCCTTTTTTTTTTCTTTTATTCTTCTTCTTCATCTTCTTCTTCTTCTTCTCCTCTTCTTCGTAGACATCGTCGATTCAAAAAAAAATCATCGTCGATTAATCAATTTTTATAAACAATACGTTCTAAGCAGACACCAAGAATTCCAGGATTGAGTCCGGGTCTGGCAAATATAGCGAATCTCCCAAATCAATTTGAAGTTGATAAACAACTTCAAGCAAAGTTGGGAGACGAAGTCAAGCATCCAACATCAACCAAGAAGTCCGATTCGAGTAAAATGAAAATCCGCAGGTAATTTCCTTCATACCCATTCCTTTTAATCGTTTTTTGTTGAAGAAATCGATAAGAAATCATCAAAAACCACAGAAAATGGTAGTTACAGTATAGATTTCGGCTAGGAGAAATTTTGAAAACCCTAGATTTTGGTAACCGAACTTTCAATATGAAGAACAGTTCGGCCAATTAAGAATTTTTAGGTAACCGAACTATGTAGTTCGGTAAGCTCGCAAAAAAAAAAAAAACGTAACCGAACTCCTTTATATGAAAATTTTGAGTTCGGTTTAGTCGATAAATTTATATTGGTAACCGAACTTTGATAAAATATAGTTCGGTTACTTCGCAATTTCTATGTGGTAACCGAACTTTTATCTGTCAACACCAAACTTGTAGTTCGGTGACTTCGCAACTTATACCAGATAACCGAACTTTAGTATGTTAACATTTTGTGTTTGATGTAATCTCATGTTCAATTTTATTTGATAAGACAATATTCTGTTTAGCTAATAATGTGGTTTTCATTCATTAGGAACAAAGGAAAAAAATATAATCCCCACCTAGATGAAGATTTGAGAACTCCCACCCCTCGTGGTAGAATACATTTGGATTTCCGAAACCGTGGTACTAAAAATGCTAAACATGGAGGGGGATCGTTACAGGAAGTGAACCAAGAGAATGTTCGTAATGTAATCCAAGATGTCAATCAAGAGGTGATGGAGAATACAATTGATAATGTTATTGAAGAAGAGAATGATGATGAAGAAGAGCAAGGAAATAAGACCAAGGAAATGAAGAGGTTGAACAACAAAGAGAACACGTTGAAAATGTAGAGGAAGAAGAACAAGGACAGGGCAAAGAAGGAGAAGGACAATAGGAAGAGAATGATGAGGAAGAAGAGGAGGAAGAGGAGGGAGAGGATGAAGAGGAAGAAGAGGAGGGAGAGGATGAAGAGGATGAAGAGGAAGAAGAGGAGGGAGAGGATGAAGAGGAGGAAGAGGAAGAAGAGGAAGAAGAGCAAGAAATTGTTCCTGTTAAAGAGAAAAAGAAGTCGAAGCCGCCTTGTGATAGATACTCACACATTCCCCCTGATAATTTGTGTTTGCCACTAGTGAACCCAACTTATGGTACTCCAAATGATGGAGGGGCCACATTGTTTGGCTACAAACACTCATGGGCTGCGAAGATCTATGCGACAAAGGTATTCTTTAAGTTCATTCTTAACTAACAAAACGATATTTTTTTTGGGACATGTTTCGTCAAGTATTAATAGTGTTATGTTATTTCATAGGATCATAATGATGCAGTTCGTCTTATTCGTCGTCAAAAGGTGTCCAAATGGGATCTTTCTTTGGAGTGTGATGAGTTTCAAGCAAAGGTTAAAGAATGTGTGTTATGGAGAGCTATTGAGTACACACATGTGGATTTTGACGCTGTTGCCGTATATGCATTTCTCGAGAGGCATTATCCCGAGACATATACAATGCATCTTCCATTTGGCGAGATGGGAATTACTCCCGATGATTGCAAGAGAATCACCGGCTTACCAGTGGAAGGTAAATGTCTTCGAGAAGGCTACAACCCCTCGATGCATTATGAAGCTCTTGAAAAATTGGCTCTAAAATGTCTAGGATGGGATACAAGAAAGGCTCAATGCGAGTTTAGACGTTCTGTGAGGTCCCCTAAATGTGGCGATGAGTATAATCCAAGAGAGGAAAATGGAGCATTGAAGAAGATGGTGAAGAAATTCAAGTTGGTAAAGTTGAAGGCAGCATTTGGAGGGACAAGAAAGAAGGTGGAGAAAGGAAAGTTGGTGATGGACCAGGAGACCCTTAGGCATCATGTCACCGCTTATTGGTTATATCATCTAGGAACCGTCATTTTCCCCGACACTTCTGGAAATAGGGTGGATGCACATTATCTACAGCTTTTGGAGAATCTCGATGAGATTAACAAATACTCTTGGGCCACCGGGGTGCTTGCTTTTGTTCTAGGAGAGATAAGAAAAGGGTTGAGGATTAAGACGACTCAAATTGGAGGTTACTTAACTCTTATTCAGGTGACCTTTTACATTGTTAATTAGCAAATTTTTCGCTAAAATTTTCTGCTTCCAAATCAATTTTCATGTATGTGGTTAATATTTTTGTATTTTCGCATAGGTTTGGATTTATGACCACTTCCCTTCATTGGGATTGGCTAAGGAAAAGACACATTATCCCTATGACGAACCTACAGCAGGAAAATGGTTGTTTTTGGACACACAAAAGAAGTCTAAAGAATTGCAGTTGACTTCGTTGAGGGAGAAATTGGATAAACTTACGGTGAACGATGTGGTATTTCACCCATACGCCGTACCCAATGATGTCCATGTAGATGAAGAAGATCTGAATGGTTTCTCTACCGTCTCGGCTTACTATGGACCAATTTGGTATCCTAATGGCTACGCAATATATAATCCAAGGAGAATACTAAGAAAACTTTGTTGTGTCCAAATGGATCCCGACGTGGAGAATGAAAATTTCAATTTGCTGGTTCAAGGAACAAAGAACACCGAGAAATATTTTGTTCCAAAACATGAACCAACTCTTACGGTAAGACATTGGAATGCACTTGGTAACTACTACTTACCTTTAGGTGATTGTGTACCTTGTGGTGGAGATGTAAATGCATGTGATGAAGATTATATGGAGTTTTATCAAGAAATTAGTCATCCTTTTGTGATAAATAGAGAACAACTAGCTAAGACTAATAAGGCGAAGGCGAAGGAGAGGGAGGCTAAGAGAGATCAGAAGGAGATGCCTATTTGTGGAGAAGAAGCAAAAATGTTATGGGATAATGTGGTAAGAAAATGTCTTCTCTTATACTTCCTTGTTGTTTGAAAGTATTGAAAATATAATTACTTATGCTTAAAAATGGAATCAGGTGAAGAAGGGTACGAAATTGTTGAAGAAATGGATGGCTAAAATCCGTAGTGGAGAGCCGATGTCGACTAAGGAACAAACCTACTAATACGGCGAGTGGGAGGGTCTTATAACTAAAAGAATGATGGAGCCAAGTAGGTCTAAGCAATTGAAGAGGGGTCGACAACAAGGAGAATGTTCGAGTCGCGCCGTGGAGGAAACCGGTCGAGTAGATGAAACCCCAAGTGATGAGGAAGTTCAACCTAAAACTCGTGGTAAACAAGGAAGTGGTAAAAGGGTTCGTCGTAGTGCTCATTAGTGATTTCGTATGGTTTTAGTTTCAAAAAACATCTTAGTTATGGATTTCGTATGGTTTAATTTTGTATGTTTGTGTGTTTTAAACAATTAGTTAAGGATTTCGTAGTTTGGTATGTATAACAACTTTTATATTTGTTTTAGAACCTTGTTTATGTTTTTAATTTTAATTTGGTTTGTGTTTTCAATTTTATAAGGCTGAAATTTTGAATACAGGATGTTTTTCGGCAACCTGAAATTTTTACACATCTAACCGAACTTAAAGTTCGGTAACCTGTGACAAATTCAAGGTCACCGAACCGTTTTTTCGGCGAACAGCTAAATCCTACCAGGTTTCCAAAGACAGAGTTCGGTTACCTCGCTACATTTTCACTGGTTGCCGAACTCTTCTCTGAAGACTCAAATAAAACAGCTAAATCCTACCAGTTTGTGACTGAGCCTTCAAATAAAAGTTCGGTTACCTCATTTTTTACCATGTTACCGAACTTTGTAGTTCGGTTTGATCGCAAATTTTTATTTGCTGACCGAACTTTGAATTTAGAAATTACGACTATTTATTTCGGAAAGTCCTGTAATAGTTCGGCATTGTCCATTACATGTGCTAACCGAACTATTTGCGCAGGCAACCGAACTTAAGTTCGGCAATCTCGATAATCAAATGTGCTAACCGAACTATTATCTGTCAACTCAATAAAATACTAACATTATCTCGATAATGAATACCACACTTCAAAAAACATAGTATTAGATTGATAAGCATACTTAGTTCCATTACATGTGTCATTTAATCATCCTAAAGTGAAATTTGACCTTCATGTACAATTTCGTCCGATTTCTTCAAAGCTTTCCACATCTCCATGTTATGCTCATACATAATACACCAACCCAACATTATATCGGGGTTAAATGCAGGACAATAAGAGTTTCCGGATATTGGAGGCAGTGGACAATCGGGTTTTAAACGGAGGCCTATAAAGTGGTTGTTGTTAGTCAATGCCATCACACATCTCCTTCGTTTGAGTTGCTCGACACATACGGTTGTTTTCGGGGTGAAGGTGAAACTAGCATACTTTGAGAAATAATGAACCACACAATTAAATGCCTCGGCGATTAAGTGTCCACATATCGGCATGCTCATCCAATAATCCGTTGTGATCGGATGGCCCCCATGAAGACGACGTTGATACTTAACAAATTGCTCATTGAGACTACCCACCCCATCGCAAAACATTATCTTGTAAAATGCCGGATTCTCCTTTAGTTTGGAAAATAACCTTTGCTTTATATGAGTGATTGCACACCCATTATTTAGCTTGGCACCTTCGATGAAAGGCCCAAGTTGTTGATTGACAACATGAAAACCACAATTACCATCCGGAGGAACGTCGTCGGTGGATATAACGTATTCTCTAATGTATAGAGGTAGCTTATTCAAATAGTCTTTATTTGGAGCCTCAAGCTTCATGTCTAGGGAAGATGGTTGGATAGGGAAAATTGGAGACTTAAGCTTCATGTCGCCGGAAGATGGTTGGCTTGGTTGTGATGGACACATCGTACCTTTTTTCTTCAAATCCCCCTCACTTGTTTCGCCTTTCTCCTCAATACTCCTACCCCGTTTCTTGGTTTGCTCCAAGTACATTGCCGCGGTATACTCATGGGCCGAAGGATCTCTAGTAAATGGGGTTTTCTCACTTTTCTTCTTACGTAACACCTTTGCATATTCTCTTAGTTGTTTTTTAGTTTCTTTTTTGCTTGGCCTACCTTTGCGTTTGCCTTTTGACGGTTCATAAACATTCTTCGAAGTTTGTGGATATATGATTTTCCTCATGTCATCCCAAAATATATTTTTTTGGATCTTGTTCATGCCACGATACATCTCTAGTACGGTTCTACCCATTTCGTTATCACCAAACTCCTCTCCGGCTTCTTCTCCCTTTGGAGGAGGGATGAAACTTAGATGCTTCCAATATGGATCAATGTCGCTTAAAGGGATTACTCCATGATCGTACTTGATTATCATATGGCGACAAGGGAGTCCCATAGACTTCTTCATGTTACATACACACACCTCATCCCTCTTGGTTTCCCACTTATCAATCAACTCGACTTCTATAATCAACAACTTCATACATTGCCGAGATACGTTGTAATGGATCCCCTTGAACAATGGGTGGTCGGCATATTTTCTGGTCATTTTGAATATACGGCTTTTTTGGAACTTCTCTTTAATTCTATCAATGTCGCGATTGAAGTAATTTTCCATAGCATTCCACACGGTTACAAAATTATCAACACATCCAAAGAGATTCTTCTTCAACCGATGGTGAGCCGACTCTACTAAACTTGTCGCTTGATTTCCAAAGTGTTTATATTGGTTTATATAGGCTTTAACAAACCTCTCTTTGTGTTGTTCCAACCATTGGCGAAGAACATACGATACAACACCGGGATAATCGGGAGTATCCCAATGGGCGATAAACTCCGCAAGATTTAGATGATACTCTTCCTCGGTAAGAGACCAACACAATGATTCCCATTCACCGTTGAAAGCAACCCATTTAGCGTAATTTAAATCGTATTGTTTTTCAACTTCCTCTTTTGCATCCGCTCGTTCATGTTCCGGTAGCATCTTAATCTCTTCATATCCTTTTTTCTTGGGTGGACAAGTTATTGGCTTGCACCTATTTATCAAATTACACCATATATGGAACGTACAAAGCATATTGTGTGCTAATGGAAACACTACCTCTATTGCATTCATCAATGCGACTTCATTGTCGATGACTATAACCCCGGGAATATCATCACCTCAGAAGATTGCCTTAACTTTTTGTAGTGCCCAAATGTAACTAGGTTCTTGCTCATCCCTTAAGAAACAAAACGCCATGGTAAACGATGACTGCGTCGAAGTACGCCCAACAATATTCAACAATGGCATCTCGTACTTGTTCGTCTTATAAGTACAATCCATTATGAGAACTTCATGAAAGCATTGAGCCAATTGAACACTCGTTGGATGCGCAATGAAGAGTTGTGTTATCTCTCCGTCCGAATCCACATCCTTTTGAACCACGTAGTCTTTCTCTTTGGCCAAAAAAAACAATTGTTGCATCACTTGTCTATCTCTCCATTCCTTCTTTCTAATTGTCACAATTGCATTACAAATGGTGGACAAAGATGAGTGGTTATTCTTGTTATCCTCCTTTAGTATTTGGAGCATTTGAATCGGTGAAAGACCAATTTTCCTCATTTTAGCTACCTTGTCCATCTCTTCAGGAGTTAGCTTGGCCGCCATGAAATGTCCTTCAAGATGCTCCGGACGAGGGTGGTTATAACAACCTTCCATAACCTTGTAGAGAACCCATCCACCCAATTCTTCGTTGTAATTAAATGCAAGCTTAAATGGGCATTTAATCTTCTTTGAGAAAGTTTTGTTCTTCCTATTTGTCTTTCCTTTATAAACATAACCCTTCCTCTTGTGGCTTTTATCGGGATCACCGCTTCTCTCACAAACCATTTCAAAGAAGGTTTTGCTTTCTCTCCCATTCAATACTAATACGCACATGTCTTTTAGTGCATGTTGTCTAGCCCAACTCTTTGCCTCTAAAGGACTTTTGAATACCAAGTCATTCATGTAGTGATGGGACGTGTCATCGTACAAAATATCAACAGGGGTAGGTTGATTTTCCATTGGTTTTATTGGATCAGATGCAACCTACGAGTAATAGCACAACGTCAATACCAACTAAAAATTAGAAATGCTTAAATTTTCAGCAATGTAAAAATAATATACGATCCTGCCGAAAAAAAGGTTCGGTTATGAAAAAAAAATGCGATCTTGCCGAACTTGTTCTTTGGAATTTTCTATGGTATAGTTCGGCAACATAATTACTACACTCGACTAAACCGAACTACAAAGTTCGGTTAGCTATTCAATGAACGTGATTTGCGATCTTGCCGAACAAAAAGTTCGGTAACAAAGGGACTAAACTCGACTAAACCGAACTATTAACTGTATACTCTATAAAATTAGTTCGGCAACGTTTTCTGGAAAAAGATAACCAAACTCTCAAAAACCTCCATTAAAACAGAGTTCGGTTACCTGCGTGTGCTGAAATGAGTAACCGAACTGCACATACAGGAGAGTTCGGCTACCTGTTTTTCAGAATTGCTAACCGAACTACTTTGACCTAGCCGAAATTTCTTCTTGAAATTTTCGATTTGGCCAATTTTTTGTACTATTCAAGCTACATTAACTAAATTTGATCCATACCTGAGTACCCATAACTTCATCTTCTGGTTGTGGCTGATAAAATTCATCATTTGGGTCGTTAGGTTGAGTTTGGGGTAAATAGCTTTCATCATCTAACAAATAACTCATATCCGGATCATTAGAAATATTGACAAATATATTAGGAGATGAAGGAGGTTCTGATTCTGAGGAGGAGGTATCATCACATGAATCACTCATATCATATTTATTAAACTCAAAATAAGATTTTGAGGGTTCTCCCCTCTTTTTCTTCATCTTTTTTTCTTCTTCTTCTTCTCTCTCAATAATTCTGATTCTAACAAAACTATCCTATTAATAACTCACTAATCACTAACTAATCAGTAATTAATCATTACACTAACACTAACTAATCAATAAACTAACTAATTTAATTACCAAGAGTAAATTTGGTATTAAAAAAGAATTTACATAAGGGTTGACCCAAATTTACTTCAAATGTCCTACAAAAAATGAAAAAGTAGTCCCCTACCTATTTTGAGTAGTCCCAAAATATCGTTTTTCATAAACAAACTCTCATATTTAGCCCATTATAGTGCGTGATGTTCTCCTCCAGTCCTGTCGAAAGCACGTGCAAAAGAGAACAATTTAGTCCCACATCACTCAAAAATGAAAGGCATACTTCCTATTTAGAGCTCAAGATTCGAGTAATGAACGTCGAGCTCGGTTGCGCGAGCTTGTAACTCAAGTGGGGACATTAAGATGGTTGAACACTGGCCGGGTTTCACCCGGTAGGTGCTGGTGCGCACTCTATGTTGACGCCCACGCTCCAAGTTCGGAGCTGGTCGCATTGTCCGGGCGTAGGCTTGGGCTGAAGTGGGGGCACCGCGTTAGGCTGGCTGGCTTCACAGAGCAACGAACACCTCCCGCTCTTGACAGTGGAAGGGGGATCACGAGTTGATGTGCCCCAGTTCTAACTCAGCCTGGTGAGCCGAGTCGGTTGAACAACTACCTTTTTGGACTCTTTTTTATTTTTTTCTGTAGGCAACAGCAGCATCTCTAGAATTGGGTAATTTTGCTTGGTAGGCTGAGCAAGTGGTACTTGATTTTACTAAATTTCAATATTCAGGTACACATTAAATTTTTATAGATCCTGCTTAAACTTGCAGAACTGGGGAATCATAAGTTTGGGTAATTTTAATGACAGATTGATCATTCAATTCAATTACAGAAATAAACATGCTAGTAACAACTAGGGAAGATTATAGTTGTACAGTTCATGGACATTAACGGGAGAAACAATACTTTCATCTCCGTAAAGAAACTTATTCGCAATGATGAGATTTGCAGCTTCTGTGGGGTGATAGGCATCCCAAAACACGTATTTTGACCGATCCTCGCATAACACTGAGCTTATATTTGCACCACCTCCCTTGAAGCAAGTAAATGGTGGAAAATTGCCGCCACAACATGGTTTATCCACATTTTCGAATCCTGAAAACGTCAGTAAATTCCATTACCACACAATTACACAAATAACAGTACAGTAAATGATTAATGAATTAACTAGACATAGGGAATACTAACCATATTTTCGGTATCTTTTTATAATCCCCATAACAATGTCGTAGGAATTTGCATAAACAAAAATAGTTTCAGGCCCTAAATTTTTATTTAGAGTATCAATCGACTTCTTCAGTTTTCTATTGTATCCCTGAATCAATTCATTAGCTTCTGAAGAGCATCTCCCAGCTGGCATTAGCTTGATGGCACGAACAAATGGTATACATCCCAAAGGACCTACATCGATGACTAGAAACTTTTGACCTCCCATTTCATAGAGTCGCTTAGCGAAATAACAAGGATAATGTACGCAATTAGTCATAACTCATAATTATATAACCATTCTCAACAAGTGTATTGACAAAAACAAGATAAGGGAGAGTGAGAAAAACTGTTGCTAATACCTTAAGTTGTAGGGTTAAGTTCGAAACCATAAAATCTTGTAGCATTGCAGGAGAAACTTTGTCTTCTTTGAAAAATGGTATAGAAGGTTGAAGGTAATTCAAGAGATCATTGGAACCAGAGGTAATAGAGAAAACAACCTGCTTGAGAAATTCTGTAGTACCGTTCTCTCCAAGCATACTCACTATTTTAGCTCGACTCTGCTCGAAATCATTGATTTGTTTTCTTAATGGTACTCTTTCTACCTGCACATGATGATAGATCTTCCAGAACTTATACAGGGGAACTCAATATATTCAACAATAAGTAAATAGTTTGGTCAAATTAATTGTCTTGTTATGGACTTACGAAAATAGATCCTGTCTTATCCAAGATGCCTGATGATCCAGAGGCATAATTGACACCTTCGCGAATAGCCTTACCGCGAGTAGTAGGAGCTAGAAATGGCGGAGGAAATGACTTTGAGCCCAAAGCTTGCACTGATCAAACATGTAAAGATGAATTAACACAATGTTTAAGTATCAAAGCAACTCTATCATACATAGTCCTAAAAGCCTGGAAATGAATATGCTTCTGAATTTTGAACAAATTATTAGTAGAAATCTTAGAAAAAGACGTTATAATGAAATCTAATCATCATCCACTAGTAAGAAATTTAATTGGTATACCTATAATGTCGGAAACAGTTCGGCCATTTGTAAATCTTCCAGTGGGCTGCCCTTTGGAGGGAATAAAATCGATGCCGTATGGTGGAGAATCAGCTTTAGATAAGGTGATAAGATAGTCATTGTTTCCAGCATCAACGAGAGAATCACCAAACAAGAAAGAAGTGTAACAAAAACAGCTCCAAGCATGTATAAATAAGATCAAAATGACAATGTCAGCCATGATTATTAACATTGATATCAACTATCAACTAGCTTCGAATGTAGGAAGCAGCTAGCTAGAACCTAAACTCAGACCCTACATGCATAGATCTGATTATTTAAGCCATTTAGCACCTGTTGTTCCAATATATGTGTGGGATTGACTGGTTCAATGTCACTGTATTAGGTAATAGTACTGGTGATGTAGCAGGAATAATAATAATCTTTTTGAATATTTCTCATGGAATTGGTCTACCTAGATTACTTGAGGGGACATTAAATAGAGATCTATGTTGATTGACCAATCGATCAGGGCCACCAAGAGACACTTCTCATGAATTCTCCTATTTAGCTGGTGTCTGTAGTCCAGGGACCACAACACCAGACTTTTCCCTGGACCCTGGCATGGCCAGACATGGGGAGGGAATGGGATCTCTATCCATCGCATGTTATAATTGTAAGTCTGAGATTTCGTTGCAAATGGAGATGCCTGCATGAGCAAAAAAATGTAGCAGTTGGGAAGAAAAGAAAGATTTATGCACCTAGCGCGCACTGCTGTTTACATATATCAACCCTGAATCAGGCATCGACAATACAGTTTCCTTGCCTCGGGCTATTCTTTTGTGACAGAAAGCAATTTTTTTAAAGAGCTGCAGTGATGAGGGGATAATGAGTAGCACCACCAAATCTCTCATCTCTTGGTTTTAAATGCCGTAGTTGGTTATAAACACCATTATCAGCATAACTCACTCCTCATATATGTTTCTTGCGTTCAATTATGCGATATATATCAGTCATGGTATGTCAGCATAAGTCTAGTTTCCTACAAATACATACACAAATTTGAACTCCCATAACTCAGTGACCAAAGAACAAGAAGTATAAAGGGGTATTCACCAATTTCTAATCTTATTCACTTTTATAACGGTTTACATACAAATTCATCTTAGTCAGGAAAAACAATTCAAAATTCAATCAACCTAGATATGTAAGACATTACCTTATTGACATTGCAATTCAATGAGCACTTCTTTTTGCTGAGTAGGTTCTGGCATTCTGCTCCTCCTTTCCACTTCTTATCCCGTTCGTCATTTTGAACCGTCCCCTTTGCTGGACAACCACTTGATCCTTGTGAGAGCTCCATTAGAATTTGTAAATAGACCTTTTGACTAGCAATTCTACATTTGGCTCTTCGCTCACTGGTAAATCTACTATGTACTTGTCCTCTGTAAATCAAGCTTTTGACCAAATAGTTGCACTTTATTTCTTGCCATTAGTTACTGCAATCTCAAAATTGGACCTTAAATATATCGACATCCAATAAAATTTTGGGGTTTACAAACAAGGGATTCTTCACCTTAGTTGCGAAACTGACTTCCTTTTGACAGGGAAAGGACTCAACAACCTCATCTTAAAGCAGAAATCAAGAGCAACAGAAGCAAACACAAATATTAACAAGTTCTCAGCTACATTCACTGCACCATCAACAGCATGCGACAAGAAACTCTGCGTATCTAATTCCAAAGGTGGTCCTGCCTCCAGTACAGCCAGGCCTTTAACACAGGCAAATGCAGCAGAAATGCCACTCTTAAGATGAGAATCATCCAAGTCTCTTCTTATCGTGTAACGAAATGTAACTCCGAACAATGCACAGCTAACAAAGGTAATTCCCAGAGGGAGTATCAATTCAGTAATACCTGACACTTGAGATAGTGAAATTGGAATTGCTGCAATGGTCCCAATTACAGCCGCAATAGATGCTGATTTAACAGACTCCAATCTCTCAGTATTCTTGTCAACCTCGACCACATTTTTGTCATTCTCCTCTAAAACATCATCAGCCTCATCAATTTTTCCGGACAGCGAGAGCTCAGCTTCGCGAATCATCGCTTTCGCTTCTAGTATTTCCCTTTGGCATTCTTCAATCTCAGAAGTTCTGCTTTCGAGCTGATTGACATAATTCTTCATCTGAACATCTTCAAATTGTTTTTTATCAAATTCAGCTAATTCCTTCTTTGCTAACTCAACCCTTTCATTAGCTTTTGTTAACCCATCTAATAATACCTTGTTTTCTTCTTTGTTTAGTAGTTCTTCAACTCTCTTATCTACTAAACCAGATACAACGTCCTTTAAACCCCCATTTTCTGAGCTGCTGCATTTTACAACTAGGGGTTTTGATTGTCTCCTCTCCCCAACTGAAATGGATGAAAAACAGCAGATTGGAGATACATTTTTAGGGTTCATCCATGGAATTAGGTTTGTGTGGATTAGGGTTTTCATGATTACAGACAGAGATTTCTGGGGAAGGAGGAGGAACTGAAAAGGGGGGTCTCTCAATGTAAAATCCTTATCCCCTGAATCCTTGGATATTATCAGCCCAAGAATATCTGGTCCAAGATAGAACTTAGGTTTATGTTTGGATAGAAATAGGTAGAACCAGTTCAATATTGGCCCCAATAAAATACTATCTAACATGAACATTTCTGAGAGCAGGCCAGGTCTTTATGCATCATCAGATGTTGTAATTGCTTGCGAGTCTGAGCAGGTGGGAAGTGAAGAAAGATTTGTGCAAGTGCACCATGTCGTTTGCATCCGACTCGCGATCTCGATCTGAATCAACCCTTGACTCGTTGTGAGTCACATGTCTGACTGTTTTTTCATTTCAGTTTGATCTAATTCACTAATTAACTCAGACCTGACAGCAGTATATTCCGTTTACGGTATTTCTAGTTTCATACAAATAAATACACAAATTTGAAATCTAAATTCTTTAATCTCTAATTGGTTTTAAGAATATTTACTACATACAAATTCAGCATAAAATGAAGATTCAATCAACCTAGACATATAAGACATTATTACCTTCTTCTCATTGCAATTCAAAGAGCACTTGTTTTAGCCGATTAGTTTCTGGCATTGTGCTCCTCTATCTCGGGCGTCACTTTGAACCGTCCTCTTTGCTGGACAACCACTTGGTCTTTGCAAGAGGTCGACGCTTCACCATCCAGAAGCTGCTGTGACGCCCACCATGTCTTTAGATCTTCAACTTCCAAATTCCAAGCACTGATCCCTTGTTTGTATTCATCTTTTGATATTTTTCTCTTTTTCACAACCAAGTCTTCTACCTTTATTACCACCTCCGTAGCTCGGTCCCCAACGGTAGGTAACCCCCTCAAAATTTTCCTTACAATATAGTCACCAGACCGAGCTTTCTTGAAGAAGGAATGCTTTAATAAATGTTGCGCAGAAGGACGTTTACAAGGGTCTTTTAATAAGCACATAGCAATCATTTTCCTGAACGAATTCGAGAACTGTTTATCCGTCTTGTGGTCAAGACCAGGCGATGCTGCTCGTAAAGTCCTATACAAAACTTCTGACGGAAGAAACTCTGAGGAAGGGGCATGACCGTGAGCAAGCTCCAAAGCTGTTATACCGAAAGACCAAATGTCAGCCTTGTATCCATAATTTTGCTCCATGATAACCTCCGGCGCCATCCAACACGGTGTTCCTACAAAAGCATTTCTTGAACATTGCCTATCACCTGCATCAAAAAGGCTTGCAGAAACACCAAAATCTGAAAGCTTTATTTCACCATTTGAATCGACTAGAATATTTCCAGCTTTGACATCTCGATGTATGTCCCCGTGATGGTGCATGTACTCTAATCCTCTCAAAACACCACGTAATATAGTAGCGATCACCGCCTCCTCATATCCATTTGGGAAATCGGACTTCATTATACGGAGACAACAACCAGCGGCCATGAACGGCATAACTATCCACAGATAATGATCCGAAACGAACGAACAATGCGCCTTTTGAAGGTTTGGATGGTCAACCAACATCATGGTTTGTGCTTCATAAGCGATGCTACCTAAATTATTTTGGTCGAGAAACAGGATCTTAATTGCAACAGTTTCATGGAGAGGTTTGCAAATTGCACTGAAAACGGTAGAACTGGATCCGCGCCCTATTTCTTCAACCAAATGATAATTCTCGGCTCCTACCGGATAATTCTTCGTTTCCATTTTTGCGTAGCATACCCAGAAAGGGTAAAACGAAAGAACAGAACCAGCAACTTCTCCATTAGACTTTATGCATCGTGCTTCTGACTAAATAGTTGCAATTCTTTGTACTTGGTCAAACTGTGTTTCTGTGGATGAATTCTACATTTGGCTCTTCACGCGCTGGTAAATCAGCTGTGTAGCCCTTAATTATCCTCTCTGAATAAAGCTTTTGACCAAATAGTTACAAGTCTTGTGCTTGGTCAAATGGTGTTTCTGCGGCGGAATTCTACATTTGGCTCTTCAGTCTCTGGTAAATCAGCTGTGCAGCTGTTATCCTCTGTAATTCAAGCTTCTGACCAAATAGTTGCACTCCTTTACAAGTCTTTGTGCTTGGTCAAATGGTGACTTCTTGTCATTGCAATTCTCGACTAGTGGTAACAGTTAGATCAGCTGTGTAACCCTTATCCCTGAATATACGTTAGATATCATGTCTATATAGCCCTAGAATATTTGGTCCAAAACAACAAGGTTGTTAACAGGGGTACCGATTTATCTGGGGGTGTACCAGATCTCAATATAAGACGAAACATATTATACTTTTAAAATGGTACACCCACGAGCAAACTGATAAACCTGTTAACAGATAAAATCTTTTTAAGTAGAACCAGTTCCATATAGGCCCCAAAAGAATATCTAGCAAGCATTTGTAACGGCAGGTCAGGTCCATGGAGATTGGAGACAAAACTTTTTTCTTTTTTTTTCTTTTTTTGCAACCATATGGAGTTATGTACAGTATTTCAATTATTAACTAATTACTAATTAGACCCATTTAAATCTACATTTTATAAAAATCTAAGTTAATCATGCATAATCAAAATTAAAGTAAAAGAGAGTTTTATATAACTCGTTATATTTGTTAGAGCACTGCTCGGTCGAACTCCCAAGCGTTGCTATCTCAAGCTTGTCTGTCAAGTTTAGTCTTGATTAGGATAGAATGTGTAGTTGAGCTTTAGAATTCACGGCGTTCATCGATTGAAGACGAAGATCTACTGAGGGGAGCTTGGAGGAACTTCATCAATAAAAGGTATGTGGAGACTAAAACTTATCTATCACTCAGAAGTCTATTCTACTCTATCTCCTAATGAGACTAAGTCGTATAGCTATATAGACTTTTACATTATACACATTTGATATTTCGAGCTGAGGTTATCTCGCTTATCTATTTCTCGAAATATATGTTGGAAGCTTTTTTCTTTAACTATGTTCATCATTATTCTTGACAAGTTTAGTTGGAAACAATTTATTTGTTGGAAACTAAATATTAAGTCAAAAGATAATCATGTGAAAATTGCCTTGAAATATCTTACATGATTTGTGTGAGACAATCATTTGATGTCGACTTGGAAAGTTTCGTATCGCATCATTCGATCACTTGAAAATTACTTGAAGCTAATAGTTTGTGTGAGACTGTTATTGTCGTCTTCTAACGATGTTTCAATGATTGAAATGGGACTTTAGAACAATTGACCATGTCTGGATACAACACGGTATGCATACCTAGTATGCGAACTTTTTTGTAGTGATTCAGGTCCGGGAACCTTGTTTGCGTACCCAGTATGCAAACGGTTTTAACTGTTAAGGTCCGGGAATCTTGTTTGCGTACCTAGTATGCGAACGGTTCTACCTGAGTTGGGTTCAGGACTGCTGGTCGCGTACCTAGTATGCGAACGGCTGGACAAGGCCAAGGTACGGAGTTGTTGTTTGCATACCTGGTTTGCGAACACAGTGGTTCAAGTTCTAAAATCGGTCAAGTATGTTTTTCATACTCATGAACTAAAAAATTTATGAATTAAGGAATGCGATCTTTGCAAACCGGTGCTTAATGTTCATGAATTGATTCTTATATAAGTACTATGTACGATTACGAATCAATCCGATTTTGTTTCAATATGTTCATATATATTTCTATGAGATAGTGAACAATTGAACAACTCTATGTGGAACACAATTAGATTGATTTGACTATCTTTCATGATTGATTGATCATCATATTTGATCTAGAAGTGTTAGATGAATGTGGTTAAGACAAAAGTGTTCATATGGCTAACTTCAGTTAACTGTTATTGAGCCAACTCAATATACACGTTTAGGTACGGTTACCCATATCTAAATGAAGGTATGTTTCATTTGTGTGTAACAAGCTAAGACCATCTAACGGTGGAGAGTAATTGCTTTATTTCTAAGCAGACTTAGCATGAATCTTAAATCAGGTTTTCATCTAACGGTGAATATTGAATGCCTTGTTACTAAGCTATCTAAGCTTTGATTGTAAGCAACCCTGATTTGAAAAACTATATAAAGGAGAACTCTAGCAACTGGAAAATTTAATCCCGGCACTTTCTTGTGTCCTAGTTGCGTACTAGAGTCAATTCTCCTTTAACCTAGGTTTTTCCAAAACCATATTAGGTTAACAACTTGAAGACTTCATTTGGGATTCGTGAAGCCAGATCCAACTATTTTCACTGTAGTTGTGTATTCTGATCTTACTTGTTCTATCGTGTTGAGTACTATCTTCTCTAAGATTTTATCGAGATTTATCTCCGATAGGTAAGATATAAAAAGTAATCACAAAGTTCTTCGTCTCAGACTTTGTGGTTCCTCAATAACTTCTTCTACTACCATATAGTTAAGTTATTATGAGGTGATTGATATTTCTAGGCTGCTCTTCAGGAGTATAAGACCGGATTATCAATTGGTTCCTGTTCACCTGGATTTATCAAAAGACGGAACAAAACTTCATAGGTATTTCTGTGGGAGACAGATTTATCTATCAGAATAGACTTATCAGTGGGAGACAGATTTGTTTATAAGTCTTCGACTTTGGGTCGTAGCAACTCTTATTTGTAGGTGATATCAGCTAAGGGAATCAAGTGCGCAAAATCTGACGTAGTTCTAGAGGCGTAAGGAACGCGACTATACCTTAATCGGTGTGAGACTTGGTTAAGGCTCAACTACACTCCAGTCCGAAGTTAACTTGTAGTAGGCTAGTGTCTGTAGCGGCTTAATACAGTATGGTGTTCAATCTGGACTAGGTCCCGAGGTTTTTCTGCATTTGCGGTTTCCTCATTAACAAAACTTCTGGTGTCTGTGTTATTTCTTTTCCGCGTTATATTTGTTTATATAATTGAAATATCACAGGTTGTGCGTAGTTCAATCAATTGGTAAATCCGACCTTTGTTTGTTGGATATAAATTGATTGACACTTGGGCATTGGTCTTGGTACCGTCCAAGTATTTCTCATATCAATCAGGCTCATAGATTTCTATCTGTTTGATTTGCTGATTGATTTGACCAATAAAAGATGTAACTCTATGATATTTTTCTTGGTTGAGATCGCTTTATAAGCTGGTTCTCTCGGAATAATATTGGAGTTAGTCCATACAGATTGCCGAACGAATTATTAGGTGTGGTTGTTATACCCCGCTTTTTCAATGTTGATACGGAAATTTTATTATAAACAACTTAGTCAAATAATTCAAAGTAGGATAACGTAAAAGTTAATTGAGAACGTCTATAAAAAAACAGCAAAAATATTAGGGACTAAAGAAGAAAAAAATATAATCTTTTTTACCCATAAAAGAAAATAAAAAACAAGTAAAAAAAAGTATGCATTATAACGTGAATATATAAATATCAAATGAGATTAATCTTAGATAAGTTTCCTAAGCATTAAGTGCAGATCACCAGTTTTTGAATTGTAAACATGCTACTGAAGTTTGGTCATATTTTATGGAATCTTTTAAGATTGAATGGGTTATTTCTAAATTTGTAGTTGACTTGTTTAAAGCGGAGGTTTAATTTTTTTATAGGAAGGACTAGAAAGGTTTAGCCTATCTTTAAGCAGTACTTCGGCACCTCTGGAAAGAGCGCAACCATAAGGTGTTTGGGGACAAGTTAGAGCATTGCTAGATAGAACCCCACCAAGCGTTGGTATGTCAAGTTTGGTTGTCATATTTTAGTTCCAAAACTCGAAGCAGCATGATTGATTACTAGATTCAACTTTGTTAGGTAAGACTAGGAATATATAAATGTCGGGACTCGCTCTTGTTACTCATGAAGAACCTGAAGACGTATCGGCAACAATTAACACATCATCCTTCAGTTCGAGGTTACTAACAACATACTTTACTTGTGTCACTTCTATCTTTGTTCTTTCAAGTCAGTATTTAGTTTGTTTACTTGTCTCTAGTATCGGTGACTTGGTCATTATACTATGGCCAAAGTATCAATGAAAGATTTACTAGTTGTTTAATACAACTTGAGTATATGGAGTTACCAAGTATAGTTTATCTATGGACTTAGTGAATCAAAATAACATTAATTGATAACTTGTTATTATTTAGTGTATTGAACTTCTAGAATGAATTCAAACCTAGGGATTATATATGAAGAAATATCATAAACATAATCTAAGGAAGTAGACTTGCAAAATTGTGTTTCGTAATCGAAAGAGGATTCAGGACCAGTCCTAAGTTTAGGACCGATACCTGGAGAGGACCGATCCCTAGAGCTTAGGACCACCCTAGGATCAATCCTGACATAGTTCAAACACATGCTTAGACATTTTAGGTATGTTTACTATCTTCGGGTTTTCGCGAACATCAAGATGTACACAATCTGAACATGGAAAGTTCACATGATGTCGCCATATTGATTTGAACATGTACTAAATTCTAATATCTTAATGTTTAAGCATTTTCCTTTGATACTCAAGGCAAATTAGATCCTAAAACCGAAATTCAATTTCTTTTTAGATATTCGAAGATATAAAGGTTTGCATATCTCTAGTTGTTATATTAGTAAAGTATATGAATATATTCTAGCTAATATTAGTTGTCAACTAAGAGTGATTCTGGTATATAATATGGATTACAGTTGGAATTTATTAGAATTAAGAATATATCTTTATTGCATATCTTAAGAATTTTCGGATTTGGTAATAACGTGTCTTCCAAACAAGCGTTGGTCATAACACTATAAATAGTGGAGCTTGTATTCTTACAACCTCAACCCTTGACACACTTCCTATCCGTTTATGTGGGAAGACAACTCTTTGATAGAGGAGAGTAATCTAATTAGGTGAAAGCTCCTGCGTTGCCCTCAATTTAAAGTCTTCTTTGGGATCAATAAGCTTTTAGTAGTAATGTCTGTGGAAAACTAAATTGTATTGTTATTTTAGTTTTCAATTATTGATTTGACTGACTACCAGTATAGTTATCCTTCATAGATCAGACTTGATTATTTCATGGTCGTTTTCTTCTGATATAAGATCACCACTCAAGTTTGTTTGAGGATTGACTATTAGTGATCTCATGATTTAAGATCTGTAGATAGCACTAGTGATTATCCATTGTTAACATACTCCGTTTTATGCGTGATTGATCATTAGTATGAATCAAGTTGTTTGTGCAGGGTTTCTTTGACGATTGAAGACTTGAAGACTTTTTATTTATGGTATTATGATATGTATGATACTTAGTGCACACTTGATTCTCTGGGATATAAACAAGCAGTTATTCCGATAGACACCAGACTTGTTCAAAGACCAGAAAAACTGTCTAGTTGATAATCTTTGTCTTGTATAGAGCCTGTTCACTAAATATAATCTTTGTCTTGGTTTAATATTTGACCAAAGGAGTTTATATTGATTAAACGGAAGATCCTTATACCCAGCTTTATCTGCGACCATTTCCGGATTTGGGAGACATAAAGTGAGGTGGTTACTAGACAAGGTTAGTTATTTACTGTTTCTAGTTACGATCCAAATGAGTTGAGAGCAGAAGTCTTCACATGTGTATGCCAGATTGGTTGTAAACACCAGGATACTAAAGGCACTGAGTATGTAACACCCGTACTTTTTGAATGGCACATGCTCAAAGATGCGTCATTGGCATGAGATGAAGCTTCATATCAAGGTTCCGATGTAGATTAAGAGGAACATTGGCACAGGGAGAATAGCGCGCCAAGTATGATGCATTGCGTAGGCATATTAGTAAATGGTCAATATCGCGCCAAAGTAGCGCATTATGTTGAGCATATTGGCCAATGGACAATATCACACCAAGAGGGTGCAAGTTGTAAGCTGCATTGGCCTAGAGATGATATCGCGCTACTATGACGCATTACAAAAATTATATTGGACAATGGTCAATCCCGTATCAAAATGGTGTATCATGCCAGTTGGGAGGATGGTCTTGAGTAAAGTAGCACTATCATAGCACATAACGCATGGTACTGGACAAGGGCCAATAATGCGTTATAATGGCGCATTACGCCAGAGCAGGATGGCCGAGAGAATATTGCGTTATCATAGCGCAATACTGTAGTTGGCATATGGTCCAGAGTTGGAAACACATCTATCATAGCCGGTTATTCAGAGGTACATGGCAACGGCCGTGAATAGTGAAGCAAGCATGTCAAAGTCTTTCCCAACTTTTAGTTGTAGAAAATTCCTTGAGACATAAGGGATGGGTAGTTGGTTGAAGGTGCATATAATAGAGATGTGCCTAAAGCCTCATAGTTTAGCCTATATAATTGCAAAACATCATTGTGGCGAGTAGTCAAGAGAGATTTTTGATACTTAGGCATCAAAGTTGCCGTGTTGGAAACTAATATTACGCCACCATGCTGCAACACGAAGGAAAGGCTAATGATGCACATCCTTGCGTATCATTTACAAAGGTCCATTTTTTACTACATGGACTAGAAATATTGCTTGGCCACGACCTTGCATTACGAGTTGGCTTAAGTTACTTGTCTCTGCGTTGATGAACTACGATCAGTGCTTGATCCCTTTGGAGTAGGGAAGGGTACGTAGTCAATGAGTTGCAGTGTTGATGGTTGTTGATAGGTAAAGATGATATGGGTCCTGCACGTCCTAGTCACAACAATGACAACACCTTTCTTAGAATAGTATGAGAGAGAGCTTGCTTTCCATTGTACTATGTCCTTCCTTATATAGGATTTTCCCAAAAATCCCTCTTCTCATGACATTACGCCACATTTCATAGAAGCTTCCTTATTTACCATTATTGCCATTCCTCCTAACATAACCTTTCACTTCTTATTAATTCCTTCCTTGTCCTCTCCACTTCCATGGATATGCCCTATGAAGCTTGGGCTTTAGTCCCCAAGTACCCATATTATCTAATGGGTTTACCCTTTCTTTAGGGTTTTCATGGCCCTACCAAGGGGTAGTTATTTTCATGTATCAACATTAATCCCCTGACTATTTGGTTGATTTTCAAATAACCTGATAGTCACTCCAAATTCCTCCTAGGGTTTTCTTCCTCTTATCCTTGGTTATGAGTCCCCGATATGGGGTTTAAGTCACTAAGCCCTTCCCCCAATTAACTGATTCCCTGATCCTCACCATTTACTAAGGTGGTTAGGTGTCGTTACATTTATTGGTGGATACGTGCGGTGGTTGTATCATTTACGGTGCGAACCTGTTAATAAATAGACGACCTATGACCCTTGCAGTAGTTTTTCATAGTCGTTTTCTCTCGATCTTTTACCTTTCTTCGTCACCGGACTTTTTCCCGTGAATACCCTATCGAATGGCGAGTATGCTTCATGGTTACGCTTTTTCTTTGGCTCCCGTGCCCACACTGGTCGGCCCCTTGGATAAAAGGGATGAGCTAGCACGACTGTTGCTTATAAAAACCGAGGTGGAATTACTTCGAGAATTGAGGGAAGGATATAAAAACACTACGCACGCAAAGTTTGGCGAACAATGCACGACATACCAGATTGCTTAGAGGGCGCAAGCGTCTGGGTGCGTGGCCTTTGAAGTCCAGCACGCATTGGATGACGCTGTCACCGTGCGTTTCGCTGCTAATGGACTATTCAAGGAATCCGTGACGATGGTCGCTACCATAGATCGCGCCATAGCGGACAGTCGTCTGTACATGTCCGAGGAAGGGACCCCGCGGCTTCATGGGTATACCTTGACCCTAGTTGCCGTATCTGCAATTGTACGCACGATTGATATGCGTGACAAATTAGCGTGCTTGCTGGTTTTGAGGGAAGAAGTAGGCTTACTGCAGACTTAGAGAATGATTCACCAGGACAAGGCGTGCAAAGCTTATGATGAACATGAAGAGACCCTTACGCTTGTCAAGGGGGGAAGGCCTAGGAAAAGTTCATGCCGAACGTTCAAAGGTTGGTTGGTGAGGCCTACCAGGCTCTGACTTTGGCGTCTATCCAATGTGAGGAGGCGCTCCTGATGATGTGAGCCTTGGATGCAGGCATTGCCCGTTGCCGTGCACTGATAGCCGGCTAAACCGTGGGGCGGGTACGTAGGGGTTGATTTCATATTTTTTGTTGCCTCCTGTTCTTTTTTTCTTTTCTTTTTCTTTTTTAACTTTAAGGTGATGTTCGTTCATGTCATATGGTTAAGTGTTGGTGGTTATGGCTTGATTGTCAGCCATAATCAGGTTAATAATTACTGCATTAATTGTTTTTCCTCTTTTCTTTCTATTAACAGTTCTGCTTTTTGTTTGATAATTTCATGTTTTGTTTCCCCCTTTTTCTTTTCTTTCCAAACATGTCCCGTACTCACCTGATTTTGGAGATTATTCGGCTTGATCATCTTTCCCAAGTCCTTTATGTTATGTTTAATCATTTTACGTCTAGCCATGACTACTGGGACGTCCTTATAGCGGATTCCAAACGCTTAATGGTCGAGGCTCGGGATGGAGGTTCCTCGCTACCTCCTTCATGTTTTACACGTTACCGTTATTACGAGCGTCAACGCCTGGTGATCTTTTTCCGATTACTTGACGTATTGCGTTCGATGGAGGCAGTTAAGGTGTCTCTTTCTCAGGCTCAAGAGGCTCTCCGCTTGTTGCCTTAGCGCTACTGTGTATCTATTTTATGATCTCGGATGTGTAATCTTTGATTTTGGTTTGGTTATTATCATCATATTTGTATTATTATTTTTAAATTCCCCCCCACCCCACCCGCACCCACCCACTAACACCTCTTTTCTTTTTTTTGTGGTTAGGGGTGCTGGTAGACGCATTTATGTGTCTAGTTTCATCTTTATTGTGTATATTGTTAGTACCCATTTTTGTACTAATTTTGGTATTTTATCCCTTTGTAGGTGTTTTTGGAGAAATAGGCTTTTGCGGCGAAATTGGCTCGAAAAGTTTTTAAAGGCACATGGGAGGACATTTGCTATTTGGACTCTCATTTTGGATAAGGGGTAATCCATTTCCAAGCAGCTGCTAAGCACAGACCGGGATTGGATAGGGGGACACCTTCTTCACTGTTTAAAAGGAAAGTTTCGGCGGGAAAAATGGTTTTCACTGACAGATTTTAGGGTTGGAGTTTTGATCGATTTTTATGGAGATTAAAGGGCTGAAATTGATTGGGTTTAATCCTTAGGACTACACAGGCCTGGTAAAGTCTTTGGATTGAACCCAAATTGGCTAGAGATCGAATTAGAGCAAAACAGAGGTGATGGAAGTTTTGGGTCTTTAATGAATTATTTTAGGAATTTCAGGGAGACTAATGGCAAGATTTTCTTCCCAAAGCTTGATATATATCTAAGGAATAGTGTAGAATCAAAAGGAAAGCTCAGATACGCGTAGAAATCCTAAAACAAGAAATTGCCGCAACTTGGCCGTGAAGAAAAAGGAAGAGATTTTGGAAGATTTTGGAGTGATTTAATCGGTTTTTTTGATATAAATAGGTTGGTTGGGTCATATAGAAGAGGTGTCGAAAGTTAGGGGAAGTTTAGAACACCACAGAGCCGAAAAATCATAGTTGTAGGAAACGAGCTGCTGCTGCTGCTGAAGAACACGAAGAACTTCGACCCACACCGGACCTTCGCAGAAGCAGTCTTATATTCAACTACAGAACTGATTTATCGTTTATTAACAGCACTTCAGTTGTATCGGTGATTTCTGTAACGCAAGAAAAGCGTTGTAGATTCGTTGTATTATTATTTTTATTCAATAAAAACACCTTTTAAGCCATGTTTCTATCTTTTGAGCATGTTTTCGGCGTGATGAGCTAAACCCCAACACTGTGATGATGGAGGAAGCCATGTTTCACAATTGATGGTAATTATAATTGATTCTTATGACTTTTTGCATTGCTTTACAATCGATTTATGATTTTCATTGATTATTTGTGATTCTGTTTGATAGTGTATGCTTAGTCTAAGAACTTTTGATGCACTATGCTTATGATTTACATCTAATGCTTTATAAAATCTACTTTTGGCAAGGAATAGAGTCTATAAAAGAGCTAGTATTGTTATGAATCATCGTATGAACCTATTGATTGTGAAGTTTGGTGGAATCCTAAGTCCCAGTCTCTCGTAATATTGATATCATCTTTGTTTATTTGCTATTTTAATTGGAATATAAGTCTAGAATCAAGTCTTCACAAGTCCGAGTTGAAAGAACTCTACTTATCACTTTTTACAACAACATAAAATCACATCAGGTGCTAAGCGGATGAGGTAGGTTTAGGGTTGCTAATATAAGGAATCCTGTAACACGCTTCTTCCTCCCCTTTTTTGTTTTTAAGATGGGTATAACTCACTTCTCCCCTTTTTCTTTTCTTTTAAGATGGGTAAAACGCGCTTCTCCCCTTTTTTTATTGTTCAGGACGGGTAAAACGCGCTTCCCACCACCACCACCCTCTTTTAGGATGGGTAAAACGCGCTTCTCCCCTTCTTTCTTTTTTTCTTCTTTTTTTGTAGGATGGGTAACACGCGCTTCTCCCCCTACTTTTTTTTCCTTTTTTTTTTTTTCGTTCGGGATGGGAAAATGCGCCACTCCCCTTTTGTAGATTTGTGCATCGGCCGACCGGATGCAAAGAGCAACCCGTGGCCTTTTGTAAATTTGTATGTCAGCCGACCGGATGCGCGGAGCAACCCGTAGACTTTTGTAAATTTGTATGTCAGTCGACCGGATGCGTGGAGCAACCTGTAGCCTTTTGTAAATTTGTATGCCAGCTGACTGGATGCGCAAAATAACCCGTAGCCTTTTGTAAAATTTGTAAAAATTAATTTGAACTCATGCGTAGAAACTTTTCAACCATTTTCCGTTGATTGGCGTTTTGACCTTGGTTCCATTCATTCGCCTGAGCTTGTAGTATCTGCTCTCGGCCGCTTTCCTTATTTTGAACGGACCTTCCCATTCGCTGCAAATTTTACTGCGCTGGCATTCCATTATACGTTCGTGGCAATCTTCAGGACTAACGCGCCGACTTCGAAAGTTCTTATTTTAACGCTCTGGTTGTAGTAGTCGGATGTGCGCTTCCTATAGGCGTTTGCGAAACGTTCCGCGCGAGCTCTTCTTCCTTCTAATGTGTCTTGATGAGCAAAACGGCTCACCTCATCTGGCATAGTGTGACTTGCCATTGCCACTCTCGCTGATGGAATTGTTATTTCTGCTGGTAGGATGGCAACCTCGCCGTAGACCAAAGAATATGATAACGCTCCCGTTGAGCTGAACTTTGAGGTTCGGTACGCCCATAATGCCAAGGGTAGTTGATCATGTCATCCTTTGTGATGGTCATGCACCGTCCTACTCAGGATTCGGAGGAGGGTCTTGTTAGTGGCCTCCGCCTGCCCATTTACCTGGGGGTAATAAGGGGTCGATGTATATAGCCGCATGTTGTATTGATGTAGCAGATCTATCACATATTTGTTCACAAATAACTTGGCATTGTCTGCTTGGATTATCGTTGGCGCGCCGAATCGGCAGATGATATATTCCTTAATGAACCCTGCCACAGTTTCTCCCGCATAGTATTTTAGCGGTATGGCCTCCACCCACTTGGAAGAGTATTATGTTGCCGTGATTATGTACTTGTGGAACTTCAAAGAATTTGTGTTTATGGGACTGATAGACGCATTATTGTGTCTAATATGTCTCAATTGTATATATTATTAGTATTCGATTTTGTATTTATTTTGTTATTTTATGTCTTTGTAGGTATTTTTAGAGAAATAAGCTCTTACGACGAAATTGGCTCGTAAAGTGGTGTTTTACACCCCAGGATAGAGTACTAAAGGCACCCCAGAAATGCACCGGAAGCACCCCAGAAATACACCAGAGGAACCCCGAAAAAAGTGTTGAAAACACCCCAGAAAAAGTGTTAAAGGCACCCACCAAAATTAGGCACCCTCAAAATGGATAAGGGGGCCCAAGGCAGCCGAGATGTTAAAGGCGCTCATGTTTTGGATCAGGGCACTTCATCCTCTACATTTCAAATTCGAGTTTTTGGCGGGAAAATGGAGCAGTGAACTGGCAGAGTTTAGAATCAAGAATTTGACGTGATTTCATGAGACTCAATGGCTGGGAATTGTTGGGATGATGTGACTGGTCTTAACAAGCCTGGTATGGCTTATTTTGTCGGATAAACTTGGCTAGATTCTCGCGTGGAAGAAGACAGGGTATCTCGGGTTTTGGTTAGTCCATTCCGAGTTCTGAGTGTGTGATCGAGAGGTTTTCGTGTGCCTGATGCATGTTTGACCACTTCTGGATGATGACTGGATGTGCTGGGAGTATTTTGGCACGAGAAAACAACGTGAGAAGAGAAGAAAGGGAAGAAAATATTCCCGAGAAGATATTCATTCACTGCCGAGTAATGGAAGATTTGTTGAAGTTATGGAGGAATATTCTCGGTGATGTGAGGCTATATAATGTGTGGAGGAGTAATAGAGCGGAGGGGGGAGAATTTGGAGCAGTTTGGAGCATCACATAATCGGAAAATAAAAGTTGCAGGAAGAACATTATTTCTGCTGGTGAAGAACTTACGAAGAACATAAGACGCTAAAAGACAGTCGTTCCTCAACAGTGCTTGTGACGGTTATTTGTTATCGTTTCCTATAACAGTTTGTAACAAATATAAGTGTTACAAACCCGGTTTTTATCATTTTTCTCCCATTTCATCATTTGTGAACCATTTTTGAGCATTAATAAAGATGAATTTTGAGCATGTTTCCATGATGATGATGAGCTAATTCTCGCGTAATCAAGGAACGGAGTAAGCTATTGATGCATGAATAATTGGTAATTATTTTACTTTTCTCTAATTTGCATTTTATAATTCACTCAAATCACTGCTTTGCAGAATTTTAATTGTTTGCATAATTTTCTTAATTAGTTGTGATTCAATTAGATAGGTTATACTTTGTTTAGATATTCTATGCTTAAGGGATACAATTAATGTTTGAGAATATGCTTGATTATTTGTGAATTAAGAAATAAGAGATTTTAAAGATAATTAGAGTTTTGTTATTTTTACCATCATTCATTCATGTGTAATAGTGGAATCTAGTGTCTTGGTTATTTTCAATCTTAAAAACAAATTTAAATTTAAATTTTCTCTATTTTTAGTTTAAATAAGTCTAAAATCAATTGCTTTCACAAGTCTCAACGAACCCTTTACTACAACAAAGTTGAAATTACATCAGGGACCTATTAGGTCTAACCCCCCGCTGAGCACTTGCGGGCTGACCAGGCATTTTTTGAGTTTTTGAAATGTAGAAAGTTGCGCTTTCCCCCATTCGAACACAGCTCCATTTCTTAAAAGAGGTAGGAACGCGGATAATAGATGTGCTAGCCCGGGTATGAAACGCCTTATGTAGATATCTTCCCAATGAATGCTTGTAGTTCTTTGACGTTTGTTGGTGGCGCCATGGTTGTAATGGATTTAACCTTGTCCAAATATACTTGAATTCCTTCATTTGTGTCCACAAAGCCTAGGAACTTGCTCGATGCTACTCCGAACGCGCACTCAATATGGTTCATTTTAAGCTTGAATTTGCGGCATCTTTCGAAGACTGTCCTTAGGTGCGACATATAGTCCTCTGGGATCCGTGACTTGACCACTATATCGTCCATGTATACTTTTATCGTTTGATGCAATAAATCGTGAAATATCGATGTCATAACGCGCTGATATGTGGCTCCTTCATTCTTCAAACCGAAAGGCATCACAACGTAGTAGAAGTTCCCATATGGGGTTTGGAAAGTGGGTTTTTTTTTTTGCGTCCGAGGCCGCCATGTTTATTTGGTTATAACCGCTGAAACAGTCCATGAAAGAGAACCTTTTATTACCCCTTGTTGCATCTACCATCATGTCGATGTTGGGTAATGGAAAATCATCTTTAGGGCACTCCCGATTAAGATCCTGGTAGTCTACGCAACTGTGAATATCAATATTCTGTGGTGCACGTGTCACGGTCTTAGTGGTCGCGTGAAGGATAACTGTTATCCCTCGCTACACATAGGAATCTGAGTAGCAGAAGACACCTTCACAGATCTACTTTATCCCATCCCAAGAAGGGATACCTCGACGGCTAAGATGGAAAAGTAGATCCTAGTCTAGAGAGAGTAAGATAGCGAAGGGACAGAGGTAGATGACATATCCAATCAGCATTTAATGCACAAATCTCTTATCTACACGCTTAACCAAATCACGTGGAGAGAGATGGGGTGGCAGAGTCTGACTGGCGAAGGCTAGCGGTGAACGAAGGTACAATCTGTACTAAGGCTGGATAGTTCCCAAAGGAACGTGGGTCAGCTGAGGTGGTAGAGTCCGACAGGAGAAAGAGCACGGTGAACGAAGGTACCATTTGTACGGAAGATGTATCAGGGAACGATAGACCCAAAGACAGCAAAGATATATCTGGAGCAGAAAGGGCTATAAATACCAAGCTTCACCAAAAAACAAGGGTATTCAATATCTAGGATAAGAAGATCTAGTCTTAAGCTTATACCTCTTTAATGTTTAGAAATTAAGTATTTACTCCAACTTGAGTTATCTCTATTACTTTGGGAAGCATTTAAGATCTTTGTAACCACCACAACTTAATAAAAACAATCACTCATTACCCCGTGGACGTAGAAAAAATTCGAACCACGTAATCTCTTGTGTCTCGTGATAACTTAGTAGCGTTTACATTACACTTGTGTTCTTTGTTATTATTGTGATCTTGAGTATCTTTTATAACTTAGCATTATCAGTTCAACAGAGGTATCAATACCATATAGTATTCGATCCTCTCAACTATATACATTACGTAGACTATGGGAAAATTAGTAGTCACAGTTTGGCGCTAGATGGTTTTGCTCACCATCTTGAGTTTTTATGTTCCTTTATTTTAAACATATGCATCTTATTTAACGAAGGGATCTGAGTTTAACAACGGCGGATCTCACTTTCTAGTGACCCATTCGCCTGTTATTCACGTAAGTTCTTTGAGTTCATAGCCTCTAAAGACTTACAACCTTACAGATCTACAAAGTTTTCTGCAAAAACGCATTCACAAAACGTTAAAACTTTTGTTTGGTACTAAAACAAATTTTTTCCGACAGAGTATCCTTTGGATCTGAGTACTATGGAATCTCAGTGAGAATTTAAGGAGAAAAGATTTTTCAAAGCATTTAATAACCCTTTTTTCTTGGGAGATCTGACACCTTTTTTTAATTTTTTTCAACATTTAAGGTTGTTTTTCCAAGGGTGTCATAAGAAATTAAATACCCATCTTTTCAGACGTCATTCTCGTACTTTTTCTTAAAAAAGCTGCTTAGCCGTCTTCTGTGTCAGAGTATTAACTGCTACTTTTAACAAAGGAACCCAAGTAGAAAACACTTTCATTTTTTCTGTGACCTCAGTATAACAAAAGACCGAAGGCATGCAGAAACCAAGTGACGTGCCAATAAGTTCACGACCAGCGGTTACAAGAGGAAGATCTCAAAAACCATCTCAAGCGAATCAACAAAATGAAGCAGAGGACGGGCAAAGCGAAATAGCACGATGAACAGTTGCTAACAAACCACCTACCCTGCTGAATAGATGGGGCAAACATCGGGAGCACAACCACTTTACGGCATGCCATTACCGGAGCGTCCCCATGTTACGAAGCCACATGCGACTGGCGAAGGGTTAACCAGAACCTTAGCCCCCATGAGGCGAGGGTTGAGAAACCTAACTCCTATCCAACTAGATCCTGATGCTCCAATCATAGAAGAAAGAGTGGATGACTCTGAGGATCCAGCCGACAGCACTCCTCAAGGTGGTGGAATCTACAATGAAGAACAAATGGCAGCACAAGTAACAGCTTTGCTACTCATAAACAAGGAGCACGTGGATGCAATGCATGTGATGGCCCAGGAAAACCAGAACCTGAAAGATATGCTGGATGTGCAGATCGAAGGTTCCGAAACTCACCCTCCGTTAAAGAGGCGTGAGCACGGAGCTATCTCAGGAAGACGAAGGGTTGATCTTAACCCGCCAAAGGCTAACCCACCATGGGGAGCCAAGAACACACGGCATGATCTAGATGAGACGGATCCAACTTACAAGCCCTCTCAGTCTTACTATGATGAGGCATTTTCCAGAGATGCTCACAATATGAACATGGTCATGGAGCAAATGGAGAAAATGCAGAAAGAAATACAAGGATTGAAAACCGGCCACGCAGGTGCAAGGCTGGAGGAGACTCCAGGAAGCAACAACATATCCACTATCTTTTCGCATCTTGAGGGAGCCTATCCCTCCAAAGTGCCCAGTACCTACGTTTCAGGCGTATAATGGTACCTCTGATCCGGAAGCCCACCTTCGGTACTACACTCGTGTCCTGGCCCATTGGGAAAGAGATGAGGTAGTACTTTGTAGGTACTTCCCTGCAAGCTTAACGGGATCATCATTGGCATGGTATGATAATTTACCAGCAAACTCAATTAACTCTTTTGAGCAATTGTCTACAGTGTTCTTGGAGACATATATGTATAACAAATCAACGAAGGCAGGGTTAGATAGGCTATTTGCTTTAGCTATCGGACCCCGAGAAACATTGATGCAGTACATAAACAGGTGGAAAACGACGTGCCAAGCAATCGGGAAAGTCAATCCTGAAATTAGCATTAATTGCTATAAATACGGATTTGACAGAACCTCATCTATCTTCGTGGAGCTTCACAACCGAGCCCTCGATTCCGAAAGAGAGATTCGGGTTGTCCAGGATCGCTACATCAGGCTTGAAGAAATCCAAAACGATAACCCCGGAGCACAAACAAAGGCAACAACATCTCCGCAACGAACAAACTCTCTGGAACCAATTCCGGAGATACCTAAGAGGCAAAACGAGGCCGGGGGTAGAACCAGCTCTCGAGACAAAAGATAGAAATAAGGAGATGGCAAAGGCAGTGGAAAAGGAAGGGAAGAGTTTGTAGATAAAGTCTACACAAAGATAAACACAACGTTCTCCCACATTCTAAGCAAGGAGCAAAGCCGGGCTTTCCTTACCCCAACACTAGGGGTAAGCAGCCGGATTAAACAAAGGATGCTAAGGAGTACTGTGAGTACCACCAGTACTACGGGCATACAACTTACACATGCTATCACTTGCGGAATACGATTCAGAGATTCATAGACGAAGGAAAGTTCATGGAGTATGTGCAGATACAACCAGCCGATACTGAGGTAATCCCCAAGAAAAGGGTGGAGTTACCACAGGATGGCAAATACATTAACATGATCACCTTCTCGAACAGAGGTCGGGAGGAGCTACTCGAAGATATCCTCGAGCTAGCTCGAAACAGGGGAAAGCTAGAAACCCACGAAGTATTCAAGCTAAATGGACCACCAACTAGCACTTGGGAAGAATGGATGGCTACGTAATTAAAATTCTCAACAAGGGACGTCAACCAGGAAGTCGAAATGCACAACGATCCGCTTGTGATCATACTTCCAATACATGGATGGAATGTTACGAAGGTCCTCATCGATGGGGGCAGCTCGTTAAATGTGTTATTCTATGAACCTTACTTACGTATGGGTTTAACAGCTGAGCAAGTGGATTCATCCACTTGCACAATATATGGTTTCAACGGAGCAGTCTCCAGACCAAAAGGAGAAATTGTCTTGCAGGTACGCGCATGACCCTTAGTAACCAACACAAGGTTCTGTGTTGTGGAGGCACCTTCGCCATACAACGTCATTATGGGACGACTTTGGGTCCATCGTTTAATAGGCACGGCTCGACCTATCACCAGCACCTTCGATTCCCAACACCCATGGGTTAAATGGAAATCAAAGGAGATCAACAAGACGCAAGGCTATGCAATCTAGCGGAGGTCAGACTCAACGAAGAAAGAGCTGTTGCGCAGCAACATGAAAGGAAAAGACGAAGGGAGAATAACAACGAAGTAAAAAACGGAGGCTTCAAAGTCGCCGAAGCCACCTAAGCTCAGGAATCAAGCACCTCCGCTACTCCAGTAGCGGACAATGCTGCTAAATGATAATTACAGAAATGCACTCCTCTACAACTTTAAAAACCGACCTTTTCACCGGTGGAGCCCACAAATAAAATCAACATTGGAACGGAGAAAGAGCCAAAGATGATCACCATTGGAACTTTACTAGAAGAGGACGAAGAGATGCAACTACAAAGACTATTACGGGACTACGCAGATGTCTTCGCATGGTCAATGGAAGACATGCCAGGAATTGACCCGAATTTGGTCTCCTACCACCTTCGGCTCAAACCATAAATGACACCATTTAAGAAACGTATCCGCAAGGTGGCAGATATCTACCACGAAGCAGTGGAAAAGGAGTTGCAAAAACTCCTAGCAGCAGGATTCATATGAGAAGTCAAGTATCCCTCATGGATATCCAACATGGTGATTGTGCCTAAGAAGAACGGAGGCGTGCGTATTTGTATCGACTTTAGCAATCTCAACAAAGCATGCCCCAAGGATAGCTATCTGCTACCCAATATTGACCAACTGGTCAATGCAACCGAAGGCCACCAGAGGCTATCCTTCATGGATGGGTACTCCGGTTATAACCAAATCGTATTTGCAGAAGAAGATCAGGAGCATACTGCGTTCTTTACCCCCACGAAGCTTGTATTGTTATACAAGGATGCTTTTTGGACTAAAGGACGCGGGGAAACATACCAGCGATTGGTAGACAAAATATTTAAGCTATGGATAGGCAAGATACTAGAGGTCTACGTAAACAACATGCTCGTCAAGATCAAGGAGACGACAAATCACCTATCATACCTAAGGGAGATATTCGAAGCCATGATAAACTTTCACATAAAGGTCAATCCTGAGAAATGTACGTTCGGAGTAACCTCAGGAAAATTCCTAGGCTACTTGGTAACTAAGCGAGGAATAGAAGTGGACCCCGAAAGGGTTAGAGCAATAATGGAGATGTCATCTCCAAAAACGCTCAAAGGAGTACAAAAATTAAATGGAATCTTAGCCTCTATGGGAAGATTCATAGCAAGATCATCGGACAAATGCAAAGCATTTTTCGATACGCTAAGGAAAGGAAGCAGGTTCATGTGGACTACGGAATGCGAACAAGCTTTCCAAAAAATCAAGGAGTACCTGTCCTCAGTTCCTGTCCTACAGAAACTGGAGACAGGTGAAATACTCACTCTATACTTAGCAGCAACAAGCTACGCTGTAAGCGCAGTATTGGTATGAGACCAAGGGAAAGGATAAAAACCCATATACTACACCAGCAAGACACTCAGTTCAGCGAAGCGTAACTACACCAAGGTGGAGCAACTCATATATTCCTTAGTAGTGGCAACACAAAAACTAAGGATATATTTTGATGCACATACCATCCGAGTCTTCACAAAGGCTCAGATAGGTCAGATCCTCAATGGCACGGATAAAATTGGAAGGGTGGCAAAATGGAATGCCATGATCAAACAGTTTCAGATAATCTTTGAAACAAGGAAGGCTGAGAAATCACAAATCTTAGCAGACTTTCTGGTAGACCTACCTCTCAGCGACGAAGCGGAAATAGACGACATCCTAGGAATGGAGGAAGACAAGCAAGACCCGGAGGATCGGCTAGAACCTCAGAGTTCACGAAGATGGGAAATATTCGTAGATGGCTCCTCTAATGGAGAAGGCGCGGGCATAGGGATTGTGATAACAACCCCTACCGTAGACCGGCTCATCTACGCGTTCAGGTTAGAATTCAAACAATACACCAATAACATCACAGAATACGAGGCAATCATACATGGTTTACGCTTGGCACGGGAGCTAGGCTTATCAGATGTTCGGTTGACTAGTGAATCTCAGTTGGTCATTAGAAAAATCGAACTCAAATACCAAACTTTGGACCCAGTGCTATCTTCATACTTAAAGATAGCTCAGTAACATGAGTCCAAAATCAGCAACGTAACATTCAGGCATGTATGCCGAAAAGACAACAGACACGCAGATGCCTTAGCATTCATATCCTCTATGCTAAAGGATAGAAATACCACCGCCGTGCAAATTGGAAGGATATACGAACCTTCGATAAAAGGACCTGTCCCAGGCGCTGAGGAGGCTTTGGCTGTTCAAACTCGGTCCATGAGGGAAGCATATAAAGGAGAGGCAAATGAAGAAATAAAAGAATCAAATGACGAAGCTAAAGAGTCTGACGAAGACCAGTCTATGTCAGACGAAGGCAGCGAAAACGAGGCGGAAGATGATTGTAGAATTCCAATCCACCAGTACCTTGACAAAGGCACACTACCAGCCGATGTTAAGGAAGCTCGGAAACTCAAATCAAAAGCAGCAATGTACAGTCTCTGTGACGGAATACTGTATAGGAGATCATTTCTCGGACCCCTAATGCGGTGCCTCTCACGAACCTAAGGAAGGAAAATACTCCATGATATACACAGCGGAGATGCCGGCAACCATAGTGGAAGAAGATCCTTGGCATTTAAAGAAAAAATGCAAGGATACTACTGGCTAAGCATGGACGAAGATTCGAAGAACGTGGCTAAGCGATGAAAAGACGAGGGTACCCAAACATACCTCAATCTAAAACTTTTCCACCTACAAGTCCTTTCTCCGAAAGTGATTGTCTATGGACTGAGTCGAGACAATATAACGAATCGGTTCACACTTCGTGTGATCGTCTATGGATACAAGATCGAGACAATACGACAACAAGATAACTTGCGTGATTGACTATGGATACAAGATCGAGACAATACAACAACGAAGTATGATTACTTGATAATAGGTTCGGACTTAAACAAACACTATAGGATTGCTATCAAGTAATTAGGAATTAACGTTTGTGTATTTTACTTCTAATTATAATAAAAACAATTATAATTGCGGAAATAGAAAAGTAAAAGACACAGCAAGATTTTGTTAACGAGGCAACCGCAAATGTAGAAAAACCTCTGGACTTTGTCCAGAATTGAATACTCTCAAAATTAAGCCGCTATACAAAATCTAAACAAACTTCGTATAGTTGAGACCAAGCAACTAAACCTATAGTTCACCTAGTTCCCTCAGTATCCCTGCGCCTCCAACTTGCAATAAGTCACGCACTTGGAACAATTCCTTTGGTTCGTATTCCAAACAGTAAAGGAACAACAAACCTGTTCAGTAACAACTCTTTTCAAACAACGTGATATGAGTTTGACAAAAGTTTCTTCCGTTTATCCCAATAAACTCCTTTGTCGGTTTCTTAGATCAATCTATTCAACAACTACCAAAGTAATTGTTTAGACTATGCAATTAATACTATGAATCACAAAGAAATGTATTGATGTCGATCTACTAAACTAATCAATCCAATCTATCAAAAGATAAACCGATTATAGTTGGATCCCCAGCCGATCAAGTTTTGTGCACACCAAAGATTATGAACTCAAATAAGAAATCTTCTTTGTCTTCAAATCTTCTTAGATCTTCAATAAACACCTGCACACAAACAACTTGAATCTCTTGTGATCAATCACACACAGAACGGAGTATGTTAACGATGGATTATCACAAGATGTCTTTAGATATACAAACAGTCTAAAGATCCCCGTCGACACTTCGATCTAGTTTTAGTGAATCTATATCAGAAGACAAGATTCTCAAGCATAAACAAACTAGGTGCAATCAAAGTTCAACAACCGTTAGTTAATCAAATCAATCGAAAACTAATAATAAACTGCAATTATCTAGTTTCCCACCAACGGTACTCGTAGAGCTTCTCAATCCCAAAGAAGTCTTTAAAACTAGCGGTCGTAAGAGATTTCGCCTAATTAGGGTACTTTCATCTCCGAATAGACGGCTCCACCAGTAACAACACAACTAGGTAGTTTTGCTGGCTCTAAGGATTAGTTTGCTCTAAATGCAAACTTCAATATTTATAGACCAAGGAAGTTTGGACACCAAGGAATTTCCAAAACCGAATATTCTCAAAGATATGCAATAAAGCCAAAATCGGTTTTCATAATTTCTGGAAATGCTCTGTCCAAATATTGACCGAAATCTTAGTAGAAAATCTCCAATTAGTAAATGCACATTACCAATTTTTATTTTCTAAAGATATGCATTTAATTGCTGGAAATTAAAAGCATATAAAACTAAAAACCTTAATTAAAAGATTCTCAATTTATTTCGATCCGGGATTATCCTTTAGTTATTAAGGAATATCTTTGAACAATAATAGATAAGAATTACTGCACATGTTCAAAGTATGTCAACATCTTTACTTTGGAAATCCTTTTTCATATTTACAATCTTGGAACCAATTTGCAACACTTCCAAACGAGTTTAGAATTGGTTCATCTGATTTCCAAGAACTATGTGATTGATCAAAAACATTCAATCACAATTCATGGGTTTAACGGTTCTACCAAACACAAGTTTGGTTCTACCTCCAAGTGGCTACTAGGATCGGTCACACTAGTTTCCATAAAATGGCTAACTAAGTACCAGGATCGGTTACCACTATTTATGGTACTTACTTGTGATCGGTTGCACAAGTTATAGGATCGGTTACACCAATTACTAAAACTTGTTAAATGGTAGGCTTAGAAACCTACGATTATAAATCGCAAGCGCACGGTTTCCAGAACATAGATAACGGCAAATACGGGTCGATCCTACGGGGAGTTGGATTGGTGAAACTAAACCTCTAGGTTCTGATAGCACTAGTTTAGAAATAGATGGGCAGTCGAAAGACCAAAAGATTGATGATTACACAAAAGAAATAGGACTGCAAAGAGATAAAGGTAACTAGGGCTTCGAATCCACCTCTTAAACGCATAGAAGTCCCTAATTTGACATACTAGTTCTACTTTAAATCAAGGAGCTGTAGAGATACTAGCCTAAATCACCCTTGAAGGTGTGATAAATCACTAACAAATATGAATGACTTAATCTCAGCTAATTAATATGCCAATCCCTAGCATTACTTGTCTTTCTAAGGAACAAGTAATCACAGATTGAACTAAAAACAATTTTCATAGGCTTGAATATTGATAAAGAATTAATCCAACTACCTAGGATGCTTGACATATAAGGTGAAAGTAATTTGCCAAAATTCAGAAATTAATCATGCTTTTCATTGAAATCCCATAGAGAAGAACAAGAAAAATCAAACAAGAGGAATTCTAATTAAAGGGCTTCATCTCTGCCCTAGCAGAGATTTTTAGAACATGATTAAAATTGAAATAAAACCTAAACCTAACAACAACAGATTGCACCGGCTAACCCGGGCTTGCCTTCAAAATACATCTGCAACCATATTTATACAAGTTTCCCCAAAATCCCAATCCCCATAATCAACAATTATACAATATAAAATTTAGGGATTTGATGTCTCTAAACTCACCACTAAAGCAGACTTCAAAATACACATCTCACAACGTCTTCTGATTTATCTCCATGCCTCTTCAAATCGTGTTTCCAACGGTAACTTGATGTGAAATGGTACCAATTGAAGAGAAAGCTAGGGAAATAGGGTTAGATTAGGGATGGGATTGACAGAGATATAGGGTTCTTTTTGGTTTCAGTTGACAGAGAGGGTAGTGTCGGTGGCTCAAGGGAGAAAGAAAAGTTGAGAAAACTTGTTTCTGACCTTGGAAAAGATGATGGTAAAGTTCTCTAGGGCATGTTTGTATGCTTTCCTTAGCTTAGGTATGTATCCTCGTTTTCCAAACACAAATTAAGCACATTACTTGGTCCATCTTATTTCTGATATGCGTTGATCCTCAAGGCCACATGCAAATTCCACTCTATATAAAGTTGCCACTCCAACCTTCAGTCCCCGGCTCGCTTTATAAATCCCCATATTTATCAATCCTACAAAATGAGCACATAATATCAATATTTACAACAAAAAGGATTATTGATACCCCGCACGCTAAATGCATAATTTGACTTGAAATAAGACATTAAAGCTCTTGATATTTGATAAAAGACAGCAAAATGATCTAGAAATATGCATTATTAGGCACCGATCACACCCCCAAACCTGAATTTTTCTCGACCTCGAGTAAAACAAAACTAAGAAAATCCTACCTACACCACAGTCGCTGGTTTCTCGATTGCATTTAGCGAATGCAATAAGCCTTTTAAACCACTAAGTGTCCCTAGTGGACGAGTTGAAGTCACGTGAGGGTTTGCTTAGAACATACCCACAAAGTTCTAGGACAAAAAAAACTTACACCTTTATTTTAAGTTTTGTTCACAACAGTTGGATATATCAATCTAGCTTTCAAAGGTAAAAATTCAAAGTAGCACACATTGATGCCAGCACTTAATTATTTTTTTATTTTTTTGTTTGTTTGAAAAAGACATGTTATGGTGCTGGAAATCAGGAGTACCTTATCATCTAGATTAAAAACCCTAAAATATCATATATGTACAGGTATCGAGGTAGATGAGCTCAACTAGCAGAGTTCAAATTCAATTATAACACAGTGACAGTCACATGGTATCCACTTTTCACCCCCAAACCTAATCTAAACATTGTCCTCAATGTTTCAAAAGATACACAAAAATATAACTGCAACATACCATGAGAACCATGCTAAGTGGAGAAAAGGAAAGAGATTACCAGATTTCCATGACCGTTCCAAGTAAGAACTCTTTTATTAGATGTTGTAATCCAATCAGAGATCAGCTGAGTGTAGCATTAGATTAGAAAAAACATATGTACCACAATAGTAACCAAAAAAGGATACAAAGTACAAAGACTCAAACTGACTCAGAACAGAACGTAAGAAAGATTCACCATAGATCAACAATTTAAAGAGTTGAGGATCAACCCATAAAACGACATGCAGAAATATCGATAGCCTCAAGCATATATAACATGACAAGGTAAGTAAGACTCCAGATACAAATGAGCTACCCCCAAACCTGAAATTTTAAATAGATATGCTTTTAGACACAAAATCTAACAATTTTAGGGGTACATCATGCACAAAGTCTAATTCAAAGTGGACTGTGCTAGGGACGGGCAGAGAGGCACACTCCAACTGTGGCTCATCAAAGGTATCATATTTAGCTGCAAAATAGTCCAAGAGGACTTGGGAGGCACACAGATCCAATCCTAGATTAGGTACTTTTAGAAAAGTTGGTTTTACAATTTTGTTACAAACCAAATCTAGGTTTGGTGGAAGAGTCTCAGTTTGTGACTTAGGTAGGAAAGTAGGCACATCTACGTCGTTCACATGTATGAGATCAAGAGTACCATTATTATCAGTCATATTAACATCTCCTAAGTCATCTACAAGTGCAGTAGCATGCTTACATTTATTGAACAATTCAACAAACCCCAATTCAGAATCATGATTATCCAAAGTCTCCATCTCACGCATAAGAAAATCAGAAGACACAATACATTTTGACCTAGGCAGGGATTTAGACACATAATGGTTATTTTCAAGCATAAGATCATCAATGTCAATAGAAAATTCATCCCTCCCTAGGTCAGACGCAAGCTGTGTATCATGCACACTTTCACAAAATAATTGTTCAAGCCCCAAATCAGTATCAACATCATCCAAAATTTCAGAGTTACGGATAAGAAAATCAGAAGAAACATCATTTTTCAAAGTCGAAACAACATAGTCTAAGGTTACAGTAACAGAAGATTCCACAACAACATTTTCAGAGTAAACATGCTCTTCTAATATTAAATCATTATCATCATCATCGTAACAAGGATGCAATTCCCTATTCAAAACCATAGTGTCTCTACTCCATTCATGTACCTCTATATCAGGTTCATATTCAATATTATTTGCATGAGTAGGAATAGATGCACTATTTTCAAAATTTAATTCATTAGGACGAACAATCACTTCATCTTGACATTCCTCCCCTCCCCCATTTTGTAAATGAATCAGATTCATTTTTAGAAGCATATTAAGTTGTTCAAGGAGAGTGAAGTTCTCAACAGTGGGTAACATCGTTTCAGATGGATGTTCAGTACATTACTGTTCATGAGGGTCACTATGGAAAGAAAATTCAGCAGTGTTTCCATATAGATGATCATGCAATAAATTCAATTCAAATTTAACATTATTCTGTTCTATGAGATTGAGACTTCCCTCCACAGATTGCATACAAGGGGACAAGGGAGTACGGAATAGTTCAACTTCCCATTGTGGTGATTGGTACATGTGTGCATGGTCATTAGATTGAATAAAATGCTGATCGCAACAAAGGAAAGGTTGATAACAGTCCCAATGACCACAAACATCATAATCTGTTGGCATTTCATACCTTGGATTAGCATGGTCTTCTCTAGACTGCCTAAAAGCATGTATTTTAGGGCAGTGCTTGGTTAAATGGTCTGTGTTGTTACAGAAGACACAAACAGAAACTTCAATTTGCCTAGATGATTTAGATGTGATAGATTTCTCATATTCATGCATCTCTAAAGATGTAATTCGGGACTCTATCTGATCTAAAAGTATTGAATGTGTGAGTGAGGCATCATAAGAAGATTCATTTTCACATTGGGGAGACTGATACATGTGTGAATAATCAATAGGGTTTGTATGTGAGAATTCAGAACCTTGAAAAGGTTGGTAATAATCCCTATAGATATTAACTCCATGGTCTACTGGAAATTCATTACGTGAAGCATACTCTTGTGCAAGTTCTCTGATTGATTTCTGTGATGATCCCTCATCCCTAATACCAGTCCAAAATCCTGACATGTTTTTTTTTGTTTTTTTTTTTAAGAAAAAAATAAAATGAAACAAGTAGTATACTAAATGCAATTAATAAATCCTAAAAAGAATGATTTAATGAAATAGTTATAAAAACACAATAGACCTATCACAAAAAAAAAATGAAACAAAAAGGTGTTCTTGGTTTTTAAAGTAGGCTTGCCAATTGGCTGGTCCGATATTCCACAAAGGGTGTGTATATACTGTCAATACGCTAAGCTTCCCCTAATCTCAAAGAATATGCCTAAGAATGTCTAACTGTCCTTCTACCGTTTCTATTTGACTTTTGCAGTTAAAATGTGTTTAGCTAACGAGTGGCCAGCTCGTACTTGTTAACAAAAAATATGCTGCTCTTTCTACTAAAGCAAATTATGAAACCAGTTAGGCCTGACAACAACCATGGGAAGAATTTTACTCAAAGAAGTATGAAGCTTACTTCCGGCAACAGCCTAGAGCAGGCGTAAAAATTTCATCTTCCTCCCTTCTTTATTTATTGCAACTGTAGACTTCTTCCTAATGCCTTTGTTGTGCAACCAAGGGTAGGCACCACTAACCTGACTTTTTGTTCCTCTTCTTCGGCTTGTACACCAGTTTGTTGAGCACCTGATAAGCTCAAGAAGGAAATCAGTACCCAGAAATGTAAAGCAATATGCAAAATGAAAAATCTAACCTAAATAATACTAACAAATTATGACCTGGTTGACTACCGAGTATCTATGACCTCCACTAACAAAAGTACAAAGCTTACCACAAACGTTTAATTATTATGCGTTTTTTTACTTACTTCTTTATTTAAAACTTCATTTGTAGTAGGTAAGTTAGTTGTTTTAGTAAACTATGTTGGGCTTCGGCAAGATCCACCTCAGCAGCATCAAGATCCTCCACAAGGGTATCACGTTCGGTCCGGAGATCCTCTACATCTATTCGAAGCGAAGCATTCTCATAGGATAAGACCTGGTAAACATTCTCTAACTCTTCCAATCTCATAACCATAGAAGCATGAGACATGGATGAAAGCATTGAAGAAACCTCACTAAGCCTGTTCTTAAGGGAGCAGATTTCTGAGGATAATACGTTACGCTCTGCGGTAACCTTAGCTAAGGAAGCGCAGGCATCTTCGAAATATGCATAATACTTTTTGCGGATAATATCTTGAGATGAGAGACGTTTCTCAACTAAGGCAATATCCTCTTTTTTCTTTAAAATAAGATCCTCTTTCCAATTGAGGGTCTCGTCACACTCTTTGCGAAGCAAAGCCATCTTCTTCACAAGGTCTGAATTATGAGCAGACTCAAGGGAGATTTGGGCCTCGTTATGAACAGTCACGTTCATCAACCTATCAGACTTCTTCTGATAATACCAAACATCGTAGGTCAACTTGACTACTTGTTCCCGAAGATGACTAAGCTCACCGGAGCTACCAGCTGAAAGGCGTAGGTTCTCTCAGGACTATACTATTAGAAAAAAAATGAAAACAGAGCTAAGGGAAAGAAGGAACGAACCTATGACTTTGGAGGATTCAACAGCTAAAGCAGAATCAGCAGCCTTGCGTCCCTCTTCAGCAACCTTCGCAGCATTATTAACTCTCTCAAGAGCCAACAAACAAGCTTCTAGGGACCTCTGAGTCTTCCTCAGGCCACTTTCCAACAAAGGTATCTTGGTGGCAGAAACAGCATCACTGGAAGAAGACTGTTGTGCGCTAACAAAGGCATAATCTTGACGAACACGCTCTAACTGAGCACTCAAGTGAGTTCACTTAGCCCTATAAAACTTGAAAAAGGCGCAGCTAACATCGATTTGCTTGCAAAGCTGCCAATAACTGAGCATAAGAATAAACGAAGGTTCTAAGCAATGCGCAAAAGAATAAAGTAAGAATCACTTACTGAGAACAAAGAAAGACGGAGAAGGAAATCAGCATAGGTATCCATGAAGGTCTCCATCTCTTGGATGATTCCCTTACGGATTTCACCAAAACTCTGACTAGAGCGAAGACAGTCCGGGTCAAAGAATAGATCCTTGGCCACTTGATACTGAGCAGTCAAAGTATCCAACCTTGAAGCAACCTCTAAAGAATCAGCCAGCTGATGACGATCAACCTCAGCAGAAAAGGGACCCTTCGAATCCCACAGTATGGCTTCGAGGATGGAATCGTCAAAACTCCCAAGGCTCAAGTTATCAGGCAACTTACCCTTCCCAAGATACGTAAGAACCCCACATGTCGCTTGAGAACGAGCATGGGGCACAAGTACTGAACCCTCACTACGACGAAGAGATGGCATCATGGATGAGCTGGGAACGGAAGGAAATGCTTGACTAGAAGTACCACCTAAGTCCATATCACCAGCAGAAGGAAGATTACCCAGCACTGTCCAATCTGGTGACGAAGGTGGAGGTCCAACAACCTTGCTAGCAGGAGTAGTAGAAACAGACTGAGCGTTTCTCAAAGAAGTAGGCGTAGCATTGGAGGAGAAGATGGCAAGTGAAATCACAACCTTCTTCTTCGGCTGAGAGTCTGAACTACTAACTGATGTCGTTTTATAGTTGTAGTGGTAAAAAGGTTCGTTGCTCGAACTTGTGAAGGATTTTCGAAAATTAAATAGAATTGTTTTGACAATAATACGAAAATACCGAGACTTTGGATTCCACCATTGACCAATTAATTGATAAACTCTAATCAATATTCATGCAATATTCTTCTTTAAAGTGATTCTAATATTTGCCTCTAATAGATTTTTGAAGTAATAATTGTAAGCACGAAGCATGAAACATCAAAAGTATTAAAACTAAGCATGTCCCATCAAAACACTTCACAACTACTCAATAAAAACCAATTTTTCTTTTAAGTTCTATGCAAATAATCATGTAAAATAATTGCAATAAATAATTAAAATAGAATTATACCACTTTTCATGGAACAATGGCTTCCTCCATCGCCTCGGCTAAGGGGTTTAGCTCCTCATATTAATCACTTGCTCAAAATACATATTTGGTGTTCAAAAGTTGATTAAAAGAGTGAAAAGTGCTAAGCAGCGGATTCTGTAGTTGCTGAAGGTCTAAAACAGAAGTCCGAGTTGTTGCTGAAGAGCTTCTGTGACTGCAGGAAGATGCGACCGTACCTCGTTGTCACTGAAAATAAGTCTGCCTCTGCGACTGACTCTGAGGGTCTAATGTTCTTCGTCTTCTTCTTCGCAGCAGCAGCAGGAAAGTTTCTGAACTCGACTCTGTTGATTTTTTTCTCGCTTCTCTATAGCTCTAAACTTCTCCAAACTCCCCCAAATTGTTCGTACCTCTAAATATGACTCTAATCAACCTATATATATCCACCAAACCCCAAAATCACTCCAGTTAATCCAAATATTTTCGTTCTTTTTCAACAGCAAGTTACGGGATTTTAATCTTCTTTTTACGCGTCAACTTGGTTTCCAAACTCTCTTAAACTCTCCCAGGACTGAATAAGGACTCCATACACTCCTATCTTGCCGTAAACTCTTCACAAATTCTTTTGTAAACCGAAAATAACTCAAATTGTGAATTCTCCCTGTTTTGCTCCAACACGGATTTCTATCCCTGTTTAATCGATTCTACAGCTCATACCATACTTGTTTATCCTTAACAGAGTTAACCCAACGAAAATCAGCCATTGAATCGCCTTAAAAATCATCCAAAATACGAAACACAAATTCTGTTTTTCTGACAAAATTTTCCCGCCAAAATCTGTTTTGAAAATTTGAGAAGAAATGTGACCTCCCCCTATCCAGTGCCGGTCTGTGCTTAGCAGCTGCTTGGAAATGGGTTACCCCTTATCCAAAATGAGAGTCCGAATAGCAAGTGTCCTCCCAGGAGCCTTTAGCAACTTTTCGAGCCAATTTTGCCGTAAAAGCCTATTTCTCCAAAAACACCTACAAAGGGATAAAATAACAAAATTAGTACAAAAATGGGTACTAACAATATATACAATAGAGATGAAAATAGACACATAAATGCGTCTATCACTAACCCTCACCACAGGAGCAACACCCTTCGAAAACGAACCACTCAAGTGGAGCGAAGTAGCAGGAGAAGTCGGAAGGCTCTTGGAAGATATCACTATAGCACTGGTAGTAGCCGAGGCAACATGTTGTAAATCACCAGGAGCAGAAAATGAGGGTACCCTTGGCAGCGAAGCAGGAACCACAACTTGAGCACTAACCGGGCTCACCAGCGAAGTATCACCATCAACTGGAAGGTTATCACCTTCCATGGAGACAGCACGAAGGGAACTAGGGTTATCTTTGGAAAAATCTTCCTCAATGTCATCTAAGTGGGGACTAGGGGCAGTATCCTCAACGTCCTCCGTATCCTCATCATCTTGTTCTTCCTAAACAGCCTTAGGATCCTCATTGGATTCTTCAACATCAATCACAGCCTTCAATTTTCCTTTCTTCTTGGAAGACTATAGAAGAACACATGCGCCAGCTAAGGATCAAGGGAAAAATACTAAGGAATCTACAAACACAAAGGTATGGCTATAATCCTTACCTCCGCAGGTGTTGGATTAGCTGCTTCAATCGAAGCCTTCCTTTTCCTGGTCCTGGTAGCTACGGAATTGCCAGCAGAACCTGGAGCAGTCCCAGCAGAAGAAGCAGGGGAAGGATGCAAATGAACCATCAGAATATTGAGCAAAGGCCACAAAACAAAGATGAAAAATAGAAAACTTCTGCAGCTGATGAAGGTTACCTCATGAGAAGTATCAGGGTTAAAAACCCAAGGTTGATATCCATCATACTTAGCAGGCAGGGAGAAAGCTGTACGAGGAACGTTGGGATCCACGGTAGTAAAACCGTAAGCCCAGGGACCCACAACACGAAGAGGAGTGCGTTCCCAACGATCATCATGATCCATATGAATACGATCAGGTTTTGGCAAGAAGAGCTTAGCAGAGTAGGGGATAACAGTCAGCCCAGTCTTATCAATCTCCTCCAACAAACGAAGGTTATTGCCTTCCCTAATCTGCTTAGCAGTAACATGGATACGACTGGGGCCAACACACCAGGGGAGAAGGTTTCTTTTCCAGAATGGCATCAGCATAGGTAGCATTGAAGTTGGCATGGGTGTAATCCTCTTGCTTAGATCTCCCATGAGCAAAAGGGTCATAAGACTTCAAAGTAGTCTTACCCTTGCTGCGGTACTAGCACTCACGAAGGGCACGCTAATAGTTACCAGTGTATTGCATGACCCCTCAAACCTGAGTTTTGTTCACCGTATTATCCCTAGTGGACAAAACATCATAGTAGAAGAGATCCTTTCTACTAAACAAAGGAAGGAGCATACCTACAGCCAATTGGGCAACACTGATCAACAAGTTGTTCTCATCATAAGGGAAGCTCCGGATCAGAGATTCGGTAAGAACATTAGGGCCATTAACAAAGGAGATGTCAAACTTATGCATACGAAAAGATTTGGAGATCTCAGCCAAAGACAAGTGGGCGTAGCTATCCTAATCATACAGTTGCAGTCTTTGAAGTTTGTAATGAGGTGGGGGAGGAGGAAGATCCTCAACAGCAACCTCTTCTTCCTCAGCATCCATAGCTATCTCAGGTTCCACAGCCACCTCAGTTCCCACAGGCATCTCAGTGTCCTCAGGAGGTGGAGAAGGCGTAGCATCAGGATGATCCATCAGCGGAGGTGGCTCAATGGACGACCTAGGCCTCGGATCCTTCAGCGCAGGCTTCTTCGAATGTCTCATGATTCCTAACATTAGCAGGAAGAATAGTTCTTCAACAATGGCGGATAAAATTTACAGACAACTCAAAAACACATTTGGGGCAAATACAAACATACTTTGGGTATGGGTTTATCTAAACCAACCAAAGGAAACAACTTAATTCTTTTATAGAACGAGACGGAGGATCATTAACCGTCATGATCGAAGTTGCAGACAATGAAGAGTCATGGCATTCATGGCGAAATCACAAAATGGAAAGTAACCCATGCATTCAAATAGCATGAAGAAGCATAAAGAGACAAAAATCGATACATGCACGGATGGAAGCAACATCAACAACCAAAAACCCAAGCATGGAGAATACGAGAATCATCAGTAAAATTGAAAGAAAAACAATGTTCACTAACCTGCTGATGACGAACGAGCGTGAGCTTTTGGGAGTCGAGAAGAAAACCAACAGATTAGAGGAAAACGAAGAAATCTCTGAGAAAGGGATAGAGAGCGACAGTTCGTGAAGAGAGGGGAGAGTTAATGAAATTCCCATTCTTATTTTCTTCTTATAGGCGGCTGGAGAATCTAAAAATTTGGATGTCCCGAAATTCAAGGGGAAGTTATTGCATGAAAGGACACATGGGGACCACCCAACCGGTACGTGCAAAAATGGCGGCGTTATGGAAGTTTTTTCTTCCAATCCTACCAAACGGTAGAATATGAATGAAAAGGGGCAAACTGTGAATATCAATATTCTATAGTGCACGTGTCACGGTCTTAGTGGTCGCGTGCAGGATAACTGTGTATCCCTCGCTACACTTGGGAATCTGAGTAGCAGAAGACACCTTCGCAGATCTACTTTATCCCATCCCAAGAAGGGATACCTCGACGGCTAAGATGGAAAAGTAGAGCCTAGTCTAGAGAGAGGCAGTTAGCGAAGGGACAAAGGTAGATAACATATCCAATCAGCATTTAATGCACACATCTCTTATCTACACGCTTAACAAAAGCATGTAGAGAGAGATGGGGTGGCAGAGTCTGACTGGGGAAGGCTAGCGGTGAACGGAGGTACAATCTGTACTGAGGCTGGGTAGTTCCCGAAAGAACGTGGGTCAGTTGAGGTGGCAGAGTCCGACTGGAGAAAGCACGCGGTGAACGAAGGTAGCATTTGTACGGAAGATGTATCAGGGGACGATGGACCCAAAGACAGCAAAGATATATCTGTAGCAGAAGGGGCTATAAATACCAAGCTTCACCAACAAACAAGGGCATTCAATATCTAGGAGAAGAAGGTCTAGTCTTAAGCTTATACCTCTTTAATGTTTAGAACTTAAGTATTTACTCTAACTTGAGTTCTCTCTATTACTTTGGGAAGCATTTAAGATCTTTGTAACCACCACAACTTAATAAAAAAAAATCACTCATTACCTCGTGGACGTAGACAAAAGTCGAACCACGTAATCTCTTGTGTCTCGTGATAACTTAGTAGCGTTTGCATTACATTTGTGTTTTTCGTTATTATTATGATCTTGAGTATCTTTTATAACTTAGCATTATCAGTTCAACAGAGGTATCAATACCATATAATATCCGATCCTCTGAACTGTATACATTACGTAGACTATGGGAAAATTAGTAGTCACAGCAACACCTAATTTTCCCATTCTTTTTTTCTACGGGGACGATGTTTGCGATCCAGGTTGGGTGTTGGATGGTCTTAATGAACTTAGCTTCTAACAGGCGCTCCACCTCCTCTTTGACTGCAAGATTCGTTTCCCTGGGGAACTCGCGACTCCTCTGCTTCAATGGTTTAAACTCAGGAAAGACGCTTAGGTTGTGGGTGACGAGGCTGCTATCGAGACCTGGCATCTCGTCATATTTGAAGGCGAATACGTCCTTATACTCTTTGAGTAGTGTTATCAATGCTTCCCTTTCGTATTCGTTCAGGATTTTACCGATCTTGATGAAGCGTTTATCTATTTGAGTTCCAATATTGACTTCCTCCATTCCATCCATGGTAAGGTCTTCCGGTGTTCGATCTTCTGGCGGGGTTTGTACTTACTTCGTATGCAAAATGTCGTCGTCGAACGCGCCATGTGGTAACTCGGCTAACTCTTCGTTAGTGCTCTCTGAGGGAGACTCTTTCATTTTATCGATTTATGACATGGCGCACTCTTGCTCGTCATTGAGAGCCCTCTCAGATGATGCTATAAGCGGTACACGTGCCCCCCATCTGGCTTTTAGAAGCGATGGAACATAGGTTGCTCTTCTTGCTTCCGCTTCTTTCAAGTCGGACGGACCATTCTAGAGGGGCTGAATACAGACTTGGTCGTCATTGGCTTTTCCTCTTCCTCTCATTTAGGCAATGGGATGGGCTGAGATTCGGGTACTTCGTCTGCCTCCTTTGGGGTGTCGTAAAATACCGTGTCCGTCATGTATGCCTACTCCGGGTCAAAAGGTTACTCGTGGCTGGGATACGATATTGTCTACCCCTTATGTTGGTCTTTATGCATTGATAGTATGTTGAAGATACGATCCTGTGATTGAGCATCAGACCTCTTCCTAGTAGTACATGGAATGTGGTTTTGTCTTCCGAAACGTAAAATAAAGTGAGCGCCTTAATGGGTCCGACCCGCATTACTAGGTTGACAATCCCGATAGACGTTTGTGTGTGGCCTCCAAATCCTTTTACAGTTGTTGTTCGTATCCGTATGGCTAACCGTTATACTTCCAGAAGTTCGAGGGTATGCATGAAGATCAAATTTAGGGATGCGCCACTGTCGACAAAGGCTCTCTTGAGTGGTTGTCTGTTGATGTGAATTGTGAGGTATAAAGGCCTGAGATGTTTTTCCAGGTAGCAGATGTCCTCATCCGTGAATACAATCGCTCCCTTGGGCATAGGGTCATAAGGCTTTCCTGCCACTATTAATTTAGACGCTTCCTTGATCTGGTTTTCACTAAATCCAAATGAGTCAAAGAATTACTGAGCTAATATAGTTTGTGTGAATTTCTAGCTACTGCTTCAATGTTCTCAAACGCGGGAGGCTTCACTTCCACCTCACATATCTCATCGTCGGCGTCTTCCCATGGCTTTCATACATTTCCGCTTGGGTCGTGGGAGAGCATCATGACTTGATGTTGTAGTGGTCTATCAGTCCCCTAGATTCCCATTTCAATCTCTCCTGCCGCGAGCTTTCATCAGAACATCCGTCGTAGGGAAAAGCACTCGATTGTTGGGTGATGTATCCTTTGATGATAATGGCAGTAGTTAGCGTCGTTTTGGTCGATCGTGTTGGGGTCTACCGTCAGTAGTGGTAATGGATTTCCTGTTTTCCAACCATTGTTCAAGTAGCCCTATGATTTGTTCACGACTGCAAGGTAGGGGAGGCGGCTTGACGAAATCCTGTTTTGACCCCCTAACACCTTTTTTGTTGTAAGACGCATTCCATCCATCCTGGTTATTGTTAACGCGAGTGTTCAGTGGGGCCATTAATACTGTATTAACTGAATGGCGCCAGGTGTAATTTCCGTTGTACTCATCTACACAGTCGGCGATCCTTGCTGCCGCTTCTTCTAATTCCACAAAGGTCTTGAACCGAAAATTGACGAGATTTCTTCTGAAGGAGGGTGTCATTCCTTGTATGCAAATTTCTACCAGCGCGCCCTCCTTGATATCCTCATGACAATCTAATGCAAAATTTCGGAACCTGAAGATGAATTCTACCACTGCTTCCCTAATCCGCTGGGTGCATCTACTATGATCTATTGACGTAATCCTCATTTTGGCTGAATAGAATTTTCTGAGGAAGCGAACGAACATGGCTTCCCATGAATCTATACTACCCGGTTTTAAGTTATCATACCAAGTGAATGTTGTATCTGAGAGTGACTTGGGGAATTCCCTTAGGAACAGCTTTCCATCATTCGCCCGATCGTTCATAGTTGATAGGAACCGGCTGAGGTGTTCGCGCTCATTCCCTAGTCTACTGTACTCTTTGAACTTAGGTGAGGTGTAGTCCTCGGGATATTGATACTCTATGACTTCCAAAGTGTATGAAATGTTCATGAAATCACTACACCATTTTTCCAAAATAGCAACTGAAATTTGCAACAGCTCTTATGCAGTTGCGAATTCGCAACTAATTTTGCAACTGCTCTAAAATTCTGGATATTGTTTTGCTTTGATCTATTTAGTCAGACTGAATTAGAAGCCTTGGTGCCTCTTGTGATTCTACTGCCTTTCCATTTATGTTTCTGTTTACCAAATTGAGAATTCCTCTTGTATGTAAAACTGGATAAATTGGAAAACCATGCAAACCAGTGCATTTAAGCAATTTAGCTCTCATTCACCGATTTGTTTTCTTTTTCATTTTATTTGTCTATTTATGATATGACATGAGCTATGTGCTACCAAATTTAAGAGAGTTATCTTTGTTACTCACTATTGATATACATATGAGTTATTGGAGCAAGGTTTGAGTCTTTTTTCTTATACTTGTTGCATTGGTTAAATATTGCAGGACCTGTTAGGTGTTACAGGCAGATTAAGAACAAGCCTTACCCAAAGTCAAGGTACTGTCGTGGTTTACCTGACCCAAAGATTAGGATTTATGATGTTGGCATGAAAAATAAAGGAGTTGATGAGTTCCTTTCTCTGTCCATTTGGTGAGTTCCCTTTTTGTGTCCATTAGAATTTATGATGTTGGCAACAAGTACATAACCAAGTTTGTTGGGAAGGATGCTTTCCATTTGAGAGTCAGGGTACATCCTTACTATGTCTTGCGTATCATCAATCTCTTGTTCAGTAATATCATCTCTTTATATACAGGTGATACGTTACGAGCTTCCTAGCACTTAGGAGATCTTTCTCATGGGTCTGGTAAAACAAGACGTGCTGGAAAGATGGAGAAATTCATACCCTCTGCTGACAGGTATGTGTTATACTGAAATTCTATTCATACACATTACTGGAAACATAAAATTAGAACCTATATACCAGTTATAACACATCAGGAAAAACCGAAAACAAAAATGCTATGACCTATGTAATATGATTCTAAAGTAGTAGTTAGTGTATGCCTTAGAGGTTCTAATTTTCCTCTAGGTTAGCTTATATCATCTCTGGAATTTGAACTCATATGTGAACTCATAACTGAACTTGAGAAATATACTGAAATTTTCTATCTTTTGGTTGTTCATATCATTCTTCAGAAACTTAAGAAATGTCTTCTAAAACTGAACTTTATTGGGTATTGATTGTATGTTATTGGTCTGAATATATTGTTCAAATGGAAGACTTTGTTGTTCAGTGTGGCACTCAATGTGTCTCTCATTGGTATTCTGCCTGGATTTGGCATGAGTTTAGAAACTGAACTTCATTGAGTATATTGATTTATGTTAGTGGCCTGAATAAATTGTTCAAATGGAAGACTTTGTTGTTTAGTGCGCACTCAATGTGTCTCTCAGTAGTGTTTGTCTCAGTAATATTTGGCATGGATTTGTTACAGGGAACTCTTGACTAAGTCAACGACAAGTTGACTTGACTTTTTTTTTTAATGTTGCAAAAATTTAGCAACGTCCAGAAACTGTTGCTAAATTTAGAACCAGAATAATAAAACCGGATCCGGCTAAGTTTAGACGTTCTAAGTTTTTTTGGTTCTAAATTTCGCAATAGCTTCAAGCTGTTACGACAATAATATAGCAACAGCAGCCAGCAGTTGCTAAACCTTTTCGCAACAGCCAAAACTGTTGCAAAGCCGGAAAAAAAAATACCCGGGTGAACCGAAAACCGTTGCGAATTTTTTTCCGCAACGGCTCAAGAGCTGTTGCAAAAAATATGCAATGCCACGTTTCGCAATGGCTTACTGCTGTTGCAAGTCCCTTTTGCAACTGCACGCAGCCGTTGCTATTCCGGAAAAATGGTGTAGTGAATCGTAGTTGTCCACGGTAGTTGGCCTCCAGGTACTTTGTTGTTTCCTACTATGTCATGATCGCGGTTGCTTCCCTATATCCAGTGTCTTCTTTAGTAGCGCTATGCCCTGCTTCCACCACCTTCATTAATTTCCTTAGTTCTTGTTCCCTTCTAATATGATCCTCCAACTCTTTTTGCATGTCTCGTAAAGTAGATCGAGCGGGTGGTGTGCTTTCGGGAATTTGTTGTTTGTCTTTTCCTTGTGAAGCTTCCGCCCCTCCTTCTTGTATGATCGGACTCTTCACTATTCCTCCGCATGAAACTCTTGTTCTCTCACCTTCCAGGTTGAGCGGCTGATCGACTGGTTGGTTCTCCAGAGCGCCCATGTTGATGTTTGTTTGGTGTGTCATGGTGGACTAGAGATGAGCCTTCGGGTGTGGTCGCCAAATGTTGATATGTAAAGATTATATGGGTCCTGCACGTCATAGTAAAAACAACGACAACACCTTTCTTAGAATATTATGAGAGAGAGCCTGCTTTCCATTGTACTATGTCCTTCCTTATATAGGATTTTCCCAAAAATTCATCTTCTCATGACATTACGCCACATGTCATAGAAGCCTCCTTATTTACCATTATTTTCATTCCTCATAACATAAAATTTCACTTCTTATTAATTCCTTCCTTGTCCTCTCCACTTCCATGGATATGCCCTAAGGGGCTTGGGCTTCAGTCCCCAAGTCCCCATGTTATCTAATAGGTTTACCCTCTCTTTAGGGGCTTCATGTCCCTACTAAGGGGTAGTTATTTTCATGTATCAACAATGGTCCAGCAGGTTGTCGCTCATATCATCTAATTACGAGGTGATTGCGGCATATGATAACTCATATCATCTGGATCGACAAGGCGATGCAAGAGATGATTGTTTCCATACTTGATGAGGCAAGTTGCATTCAGTTTCCTTGGATTCTCATACTTCATATTAAGGCATTCGACGTAGGCATGCATCAACGGCGTATTAGCATGGCCAGGAATGTAAGCAATATCGGTATGCAAGTTAGTGGAGCTTGCATAATCCTAAGGCAAGTACGCCATGAGCCTGAATGATGCACCCTTCACACAAGCAAGACAAGTGCATGTTATCAGCAATGCCTAAGCTAAGTAAGGAAGCAGAAATAGGCTTGAAATGGCATATATGGAAGTCCAAAGCATGCCTCATGCATGGCCGAGACTCGGAAGCCAGAGATGTATGCAATAATGCATTGACATTGGCCTTTATGGCTTTAAACCCTTTGCAAAACAAAGGTAATTAAGTTGGAACGGTGTGGGACCTACATCATGCTTGCTAAGCATACTTGCAAGGGAAAATGAACGTGCATTTACCTGGCGCGAAGAGGAGTTTTATGGCCCGGTTACTAGCAGCATAGTGACGCATCGGGGAGTTATGGCATGCTCTCCCTAGCGTTGGCGTAATTTTCTGGTCTGCCATAGAGTAACTATGAGTAGTTTACTTGGTCTCAACTATACGAATCTGCGGTAGTCAATTTATATAACAGATTAATTAAGAGAGTATTCAAAACTGGACTAGGTCTAGAGGAAAATACAAGATTCTTCACCGTAATCTCTTGGATCTCATTTTATGTTCATGATGAAATTCTTCTCCAGTAAAATACGAAACATTATCCGAACAATTGAGAAAGAAGTTAAGCAACAATTAATGCAATAAATCCGAAAAATAGTGCTTGGATTTTTGAAAAATGAAGAATTCATGCAACAGTTAAGGAAAGATGGATCTAGAGCAGTTCAAGCCTCAATCCAAGAATTTATTAAAAACCAAGAAAAGATGAGCTTGGTTCGCCAACAAGCTCAATAACTTTCTGGAGATGACAAGAGCTTGGATAAAGTAGTTAATTGTTTGAAAGAGTTCAGAAACTAGGACAAGGATATAGTGGAAAGGTTTAAGATATAGGGGAATTATGTTATTGAATGTATGCGGAGGAATAAGAAGATTAAGGGTATGTTTGCCTCTAAAAAAATTTATCACCTATTGCAGGTCTTTTGTTTGCTATGATAGCCATCCAAACTACCCCAAGAGACTTTTACATAACCATGAATCCATACAATAGAGAATTTGACAGTGTCACGGATTTGTGGTTTTCACGTATATAAATAATCTTCATTAACACATATTTCATAATATTGGATATATTTGAGTGCATTACCTGATGTTGATCCTTGTCTCCCAATGGCATTGTCGTTATTTTTTATTGGAGGTTGTCGAGGTTAAAAAACATTTTTGTTTCACGATCTCATCAAATTTGTAACGTGACATATGCTTAAAAATTAAGTTATATTTTTTAATATATTTATTATGTGCACTATAATAATGATAATTAAAATGTGTCTCATCTGTTAAATTTTACATGATAAATGGTGTCAACCCGTATTGTTATTGTAAAATTTGTTTTTTAAAAAAATGAGGGTACCGAGTAGACCACTTATTTTTTTGCTTATAACACCTTATATAATCTTTTCGAAATCGTAAAGGTCAAACAAATAAATTGACCTTCATAATAATCTAAGTTCAACATAGAGCAGATTATAGGATCAACCAAGGTATGATTAATGTACACGTGTAGTGACTTTGATTATAATAATTAATTATAATATGGAAATATAAAGCTACAACATAAGATTTTTCTAACAAGGATAACTATTTGACAGAAAAATTCTATGACCTAGTCCAGTTTTGAATACTCTTAGAACTAATCCGCTGCACAAATGCGTACTCGTAACCTCGTGTAACTGAGACCGAATAAACTACCTCTAAAGTTATTTCTAGTATTTATATATGAAGTCAAACTTTTTATCAAAAGAATAAAGTTTTGCTAAAGTTACTGTTAGTTTATTCAAATTTCAACAAAGTTGTTTCAATAGGTATTGGTGGAAGGTGCTTTTTAGATATGACAGTGAAAATGGCCTAGTGGCCGGTAGTTATCAAGAAGATCATAGAAAAATTTCCCATCAACAATCGGCCTTCTTTAAGACAATTAATACATATATTATACACTATATAAAAATGCTTGCTAGCTAATATAGACATAGCCACCCTACATGAAGTAGAGAACCTAAATTGCAGTATTTTTAAATGGCAATGCTTAATATATTTGATCCGTACATATACTAAGGAATTAAGTTCCCCATAAACAATTGCAAGAGATGGCAAAGTTAAATCATCAATTCATTCACAACATCAATTCTAACTAGAGAAAAAAATTATTTGGTAGATAACTATGAGGAATCAATAACATGGCTCGTGCAATAATGCATCTTTGTGTTGCATCTGTTATGGTCTTGTTGGCCAAGGTCTTTATGGCGGAGGCCGCCAGATATACACCTGGAATCGATAATCCAAGAAAAGCTACTTGCAAGAACAAGGAGTACAAGGAACGTTACAACTTGCCTCATGTTTGTCCTAAGTTTTGCGGAGATAGTGGTTTCAATGTCAATTGTGTTTCTTGCAAGCCTGTTTGTGGCCCCGATAATGGGTCATCATTTGAATTTAGTCCACCATAAGGTGGTGATGATGATAAGGGAAAGGGTGATGATGGCAACAAGGTTAACGGTGATGATTATAAGGAAAAGGACAACGATAAAAACAAAGGCAAATGTAAGGGTGGTGATGATGATGACGACAACTAGGAGGACAACGATAAAAACAAGGGAAAAAGTAAGGGTCCTACCCCTAGTATACATCATGTTGCTACACCATCTTACGAGCCAACTCCATCAACTCTAATATATCCTACACCAATTAACAAGCCTACTTCATCACCTCTGGTGTATCTTATACCACGTTTCGAGCAACCTCTATCACCTTAGGTCTATCCTACACCGCCTAACAAGCCTACTCCTTCACCTCCAGTGTCTCCTAGACCACCTTCTACTCCTGCTCATACCCCAACAATTCTATCTGTTCCATCGAATTCTGAGTTTTCAGCAAAAGACGATCTAGGTGCAGAAACCAAAAATACGGTAAATGCTAGCTACAATGTTGAACATGTTTGTCATGCTACCTACCCAACTAGATGTGTGGTAGATTGTGTCACCTGCAAACCCATGTGTAGTAAGTATATTATTAACCTAACTAGTAAACTGGTCCGTGTTATTTAGTTAGTATACGATCGATCTCAAATTTTCAAATACATGTATGCTAACTGAGGTTACTTATATGTAATGTGCACATGTTGTGACCAACCAGGAACTATTTACCAAGATCCAGGATTTATAGGTAGTAACGGGATAACTTTCTACTTCCACGAGAAGCAAAACTGTGACTTTTGCCTTTCTCCGATTCTAACCTCTACATTAATGCCCACTTCATTGGTAAAAGAAACAAAAAATTGAAGAGAGACTTCACTTGGGTTTAAGTCATTTGTGTCCTCTTTGGTGACCACCAAATCTGTATTGGTGCTCGAATGACAGCTGTTTGGGTCGATTTTGTTGACCATCTAGAACTCGCTTTCGATGGACAACCCATCTACTTGCCTGAATCATAAGGTGCCCAATGTCAATCTGAAGTTGTACCACCTATCACCGTAACAAGGTCAAGTACAACTAACACAATCATTGTTGAAGTAGAAGGAAACTTTAGGGTAACTGCTAATGTCGTACCCATTACCGAAGAAGAATCTACGGTTCACAACTATGGAATAACTAAAGATAATTGCTTCGTTAAAAAAAAATAAAAAACTTTTAGAACTAACTTTAGTCCGGGTTGTGTTGGCTAGTAGTAGGGGTATAATAATGGTAGCACCATGTGGGCATCCATATTGACGTTATTAGGCTCACAATTTGCGTTTACTAATATAAGAATATATGTTGTTATAAAAGAAAATAAAAATTGCGCTAAGACAATCAGTTATTGGTTGCTTTCCAACAACATTTATGAGATCCTTACTACCCCCAAGAGACCTTTTGATAACCATTAATCGATACAAGATTGAATTTGGTAGTGTCATAAATTTGTGGTTTGCCCGTATATAAATAATCTTCATTAACACATATTCCATGATATGTATATTTGAATGCATAATCTAATGTGGATCCTTGTCTCCTAATGGCATTGTCACTATTTTCTATTGGAGGTCGTCGAGCTTAAAAAGTATTGTTGTTTCACAATCCCATAAAATTTATAACACGATATATGCTTCCTAAATTAAGTTATCTTTATTAATGTATTTATATTTATTATGTGCAGTATAATAATAAAAATGTGTCTCATGTGTTAAATTTTACATGATAAGTGATGTCAACCCGCATTGTTATTGTAAAATTTGTTTTTAAAAAGACGAGGGTACCGAGTTGACCACTTATTCTTTTGCTTATAACACCTTATGTAATCTTTTCAAAATCGTAAAGGTCAAACAAACAAATTGACCTTCATAATAATCTAAGTTCGGCATAGAGCAAATTATAGGATCAACAAAGGTATGATTAACGTACACGTGTAGTTACCTTAATTATAATAATAATAAATAATAATAATGCGGAAATATAAAGCTATAACATAAGACTTTGTTAACAAGGAAAACTGTTTGGCAGAAAAATTACGGGACCTAGTTCAGTTTTGAGTACTCTCAGAACTAATCCGCTGCACAAATGCGTACCCGTAACCTCGTGTAATTGGGATCGAATAAACGACCTCTAAAGTTATTTCTAGTAATTATATATGAAGTTAAACTTTTTATCAAAAGAATAATGTTTTTCTAAAGTTATTCGATTAGTAATTATATATGAAGTTAAACTTTTTATCAAAAGAATAATGTTTTTCTAAAGTTATTCGATTAGTCGGTCAATTAGTAAGTTTAATTTCACTTTGTACCCATTAACACATGAATGGTTTGATATTCAAATACTGCTAATACTGATAATGAATTCAAATTACAACAATGATGTTTCAATAGGTATTAGTAGGAAGTGTTTTTTAGATACGATAGTGGAAATGACCCAGTGGCTAGTGACAAGATGTCGAATCAAATTTATTCTTCTTCAAATCCTCTTACTTTTTTGATTCAATTCAACAGAAAAATTACCCACCAACAATCATTTTGGGGCACTGTTTACATGATCGGCCTTTCTTGGCATCCCGGAGTTCAACAGATCCTTTGTAGACTTCAATCTCATAGATGGTACTCAATACCCCATATGCATCATAACCTTTTTGTATAGCATAATGAACCCTTTCTTCCAATTTCTCAATATTTCATCTGTTACGTCGTCTAACATATATGATATAGTATATAGAAATGCTTGTTGTAGTAAAACTTTGATAAATTAATGTGCGATAAATTAATAATTTTGTTAAAATAACATATAACCTTGTCTATTATGGGTTATATATTAAGCAACAATTACAAGTTAATCATGTAAAATCAATTTTTAACAAATCCATTGTTTATTTTATATTCTACTAGGTTCTGATTCTTTGTTGTTTCCTATTTTTTGTGTGCAGTTTCATCACTTAAAACAACAACGACGACAAATTAGGAAAAAACCCTATTCAAATAAATAAAAATAACCCTATACTTTCTTTTTCATAATATTTAAGACAATTACCATGCCTAGAAAATCATGGAAATTAATAGAGTCGAAAAATATAGATTCATGAGTTACTTCAAGACAACCTAGACCTACATGGAGAAACATGTATACCATAGATGAAACATGTAATGAATAGATGAAGATGAAAGGTATAATTAATAAAGATTCACTATTCTTTCCACATTTAACCATATGTTTTTTCAAATCTGCAAAACTATAGTCAAATTTTGGTGAAATCTACTGCAACCTAAACCAATTAGATAGATGATTATCATTAAGTAAAGAAAGAGAAAAAGATACGAGGGTTATTACCTCGTGCCCTAACCTCGTGTCATTCTTCAATCTGGTTGAAACACCGTCGTAGGTTTGGTTGAGAAAAAATGGAAACTAAGACTACTCGGAGGAGAAAAGCTTTTAGACTGTTGAGAGAGACGTTGGATATTTGTTTCTCCCTCTCTTGTTATTTATTATTAAAAAAATTAAATTTTTTAACCTTGTCCATTATGGGTACCCAATAACTTCTTTAACAACTTATTTATCATTTCCCCTCCCCCTTCTATTTCATTCAGTTTTCTTCCTTTTTCATGACCCCACAACCCCCTAAACACTATTACCAATTCCAAACCACTATCATCTTTAATTGATTGTATACGACGTTAATATTGTAATAACAAATATTATGATAAATTCAGTTTCATTAATTTAGTCATATAACATTCTACGAAAAAAAAAAAGAATTGATCATGTGATGACACCCAAGTGTATTCATTTGTATAATTTGTATTAGAGCATTGCTCGATTGAATCCACCAATCGTTGTTATGTTAAGTTTAGTTCCAAAATTTGGAGTCGCTTGAGTTGATTACCAAAGTTAACTTCGTTAGGTTAGACTAGGAATATAGAAATGTTGAGACTTTTTCTAGTTACTCATGAAAACCTGAAGGCATATCGAAGACAACGAAGACATCATCCTTCAGTTCGAGGTTAGTAACTACAAACTTGACTTGACTTGACCTGTTCAATTTTTATTTTTTGTTATTTCAAGTTTATATTCTCTAAAGACATAACATTCGAAGTTAAGTTTGTTTATAATGACTCGGTAATTATAATTATGATCCAAGTAATCTTTAAAGAATGATATACAATAATTATTTCTACAACTTAAGTATATGGAGTTACTAAGGGTGCACAGGAACCGAGCCGAAAAACTGGACCTTGCCGGAACTGGTGGAACCGTACCTGGTTTTGTACCGAACCGAGGAAGGGGGTACATGTACCGGTTCAAAAACTGAGAACCGGCCTTTAGGGGTACAGGTACACATCCCTATTCATGTCCCGAACCGTCCCGTCCCGTTTGTACCGAATAATACTGACCATTAGATTTAGAGATTTAATCTGATGGTGGTATATATAGAAAAATTAGGTCACTTCCCAAAATCTGAGAACTTATAGTGATTCAATGGAGAAGAAACAGGGACGACCTTCATTCTTTTTACCACACTGGATATACCACATTCATCATCCTTTTATCTGAACCACTTCCCCAGTATCCCCTCTTTAGTACTGGTCTCGTTTCATTGTAGCAGTGAATGCCTTTCTTGTTTTGCCAGTCCGCACTTCTGAAATGTGAAAAATGTTGTCAGCTGAGGGAATTCCTTCGTAAAAGTTAAAATTGAAAATGATACTTACCTCATGTGTGTTGGAGACATGGTAGTGGAGAACAACCTGGTCTTATTTGGATCAATCGTCGAGTCTACCCAATTTGCCCATGTTTTCAAACTCATTTTGTAAGCAGATGTGGCATGTACCTCTTCATATCCTTCTTCTCCATTTGCAAATGAACCCCATCTGTATTTGCACAGTAGGCTTATAAGATACCTTAGAGGCATACATTTATGTAAACTACATTCGTTTTACAGAAATCCCTTTAATCTAAAAGAAAACTTACAGTGATTTGTTTTGAATGTAATCTGACAGAAACTACCGACTAGTACCGGAACCGTATCTGGTACTGTACTTGTCCCGACTGGTACTGGAACCGAGGAAAGAGGTACAGGTACCGGTCCAAAAACTAAGAACCGAGACTAGGGAGGTACATGTACTCGGCCTCGGCAAGAACCGAGCCGAACCGTACCGTGTGCACCCTTAGGAGTTACTTAGTATAGTTAGATCTAATCATTTATTGTTTCGGGTTAAGATATAGCGGTGAAACAACTCAAGATAGTGGAATTTGTCTTGGAATTCATGTGCATGAGCCAGATTATTTATAAGCGCATGGATATTGAATGAATTGAGTAACAAAGGAGTGTTTACTTGGTACCAACTACACAAAGTTATCATATTCAATTTGTATAACGACTTAATTCTAAAACTACTCAGTTCCCAAGGTTTTCTTCCAAGCAGTTTTCCTTATTAACAAATTTTGCGTGTCTGTGTTATTTCTTTATGTCCGCATTTTAATTATTGCTATAGTTATATTAAAGTAAATATACTTGTATGTAATAAACTTTATAACAATTCCATAGTTAGGTCGTTTCGAACTCCGACTATTTCCAAGTACACCGTTTAAATAATCTTTTGGTCGCTATTGTTTCAGTAAGGTTATACAAGGTGTGTGCATATCTTGAAATCAACAGTCAATAAATACTTTGGAAAACCCTAAATCTAACCATATTACAAAAACATGAAATCTAATTTTTAGACTTGTAACAGATTCAAAATCAAAACATGAATCAACTTCCTAGGACACCAAAATCGAAACGTGAATCATCCGTTGTATATCTCTTTTTTATCATAAAATTTACTCCTTTCACAAATATACAAAATAAATAAATAAATGAAACAAATACATAAAAAAGATAAAGCTTAATCTAAACCTCACCATCAAATGAAGATACATACTTAAGCTTAACTTACAGAGTAGTATTTACAAAGGAAGAAAAAGGAAAATAGTGAAGTAGGCAAGTAGTAATCGGGGGTGGAGAGCGGAGCGTTGAGATTGAGAAAGGGAGAGGAGGAGAACGAAGCTGGTGGTTGGGTGATTTTATACTCTGACTCAATGGCTACGATCAAATGCATCTAAAATCTATGGTCGAAATTAAGTATAGAAGGATAACCGGTTTTTCCATTGGTTTTCGGTTCCATTTTCTAGTCAAGTCAAATCTGAAACCGTTAACTCGGTTTTTAATATTTAAAACCAAAACCAAACCATTAGTAGATGGCTCGATTCGATTTTCTCCTAATCAGTTTGGTTCAGCTCCGCTCTTTCGGTTATCCGTTACCATTTACAATCATATCTGTGACTGTTTATCTGGGATACCGAAATTCCCAAAAGAATGCATCGTTTCCTAGACGTGAGGTTGGGTGGTTGTCTCCAGCCGCTTTTTGATAGTACTTGGGATCAAAATAGAACTTAGGTTTGTGATTTGGATACTTTTAAGTAGAACCAGTTCCATATCGCCCCCAAAAATATTCCCAAACCAAAAGCCCTAACTAAACCCTCGTTCTTCTTCTTTCACCACAACAGCTGCTGCCTTCTCTCTACTTCTACTTCTCCACCTCCTTGCTTCATTATCTCCACCGCAAACCGCCATATCAAACCCTAAAACTTCTGAATCAAACGCCGTGAGTTCAAACAGAAGCTCAAAATTGTGATTGTTCAGAGAAAATGAGGAAGAAAGTAGATGACCGTATTAAGACTCTGATAGAAAATGGCGTTAAAACGAGACATAGATCTATTTTCGTTATTGTTGGTGATAAATCTCGTGAACAGGTATGTTTTCTTTGCTTCAATTTCATCAATTCCTTCATCATAATCAACTGTTTTGTTGTATTTTGATTTCTAACTAGTTTTTTGGTTTTTGTGATTAAACAGATAGTTAATCTTCATTACATGCTTTCAAAATCAGTTGTCAAGTCTCGTCCTACTGTTTTATGGTGTTATAAGGATAAACTTGAAATCAGCAGGTATATTTCTTTTTCCAATTTGTATTTAATGTGTCTAGTTTTCCGAGATGTGAAATTTGTATGCGAACAAATCACTCTTTCGACGTAATTTTGTCTTCGTGACTGACCTAGATTACCTTGAGTATCCGCTACATGAAACCAATCAGGAGTTAGGAGGAGTAAAGTATGTGAACAAACCACCATTTTAAAGAAAATTTTGTCCCGTGACTGACCTAGAATACTTTGGGGATCTGCTTTAGTCTGTCTGTTCGTATCGCTACATGAAACCAATCAGGAGTTAGGAGGTGTAAAGAATGAATACATTTGAATAGTATGTGTGGAGGAGATGAAACAAAGGGTTTAATTGAACCGTGTTGATTATAATATGTAGTATGTATAGGTCGTGATTGACTACAAACAGCAGAACATGTTTTGTAGTAATTTTGCCATACTAGGTTGCAAGTTAGGTTTCTTCATATTTCGATAGTCTGGGGTGGGTTTTAAGAATGTCGCTGGCTTTGGGACCTGTAAAATTGTTTTCTGTTAGGTCAGAGGTATTATTGAGAAAATCAAACTAGATGTTTATTTGCTTTAAATGATCAAACTTGTTGTCATGATTTGAATGGACATGAAATTCTTGCGAAGACTAAGTGAATGTTTTACCGACTGGCTCTGCTCTATTATCTATATATAACTAGTTCTGTTTTTTGTTTTGTTTTTTTGTTTACTACTGTATCTACAAATGATTGCTAAGAAACAATTATAACGAGTTCTGTTTTTATAGTCACAAGAGAAAACGGGCAAGCCAGATGAAGAAGTTAAAGCGGAGTGGGTTACTTGATCCTGAGAAGGTTGATCCTTTTACACTTTTTGTGGAAAGTAATGACATGACATATTGCATGTACAGAGACTCAGAAAGGGTTCTAGGAAATACATTTGGCATGTGCATTCTCCAGGTATAACACCACGAGTTTATCTTTTGAGTAATACCATTCTATATACATTGTGTCCAGGATAGTAGTCTCACCTTGTTCATGTTCTAAATACCATTTCGTGATTTAGGATTTCGAGGCACTGACGCCGAATCTTCTTGCAAGAACAATAGAAACAGTAGAAGGTGGTGGATTGGTTATACTGCTTCTCCGTTCTCTTTCATCTCTCACTAGCCTCTATACCATGGTTATGGTATGTATCATATTCCTATTTCGGCTTTGTGGACTTAACAGGATATTGTAATGAAGGCACTTACCTTTTGTGATTCCTGTTTGTGCCATGATATAGGGGTTATCTTTTTTTCACATTTCTACAGAGAGTATAATTCATTACTTGCATTTGTGGCAACAATAATCTTCATATCTATCTAAGCACTACTTCTATATCATTTGTTTGACGCTGTATTTTAAGTGACCTAGCTCACAACTTTTAGCATTAGACCCAGAAGGAGTATGCTTTATTTCTATATTACTTTTGGCTATTATCATATAGAAAATACCTATGGACAACCTCTGCCATCTGCTTAACCTCAGCAGACATGCTCTTTTGAGCTTCACAGTATAAAAGTCGTTTCCTGGAAAGTGATATATGTATCGCTCGTGGCCAACTAATAAGTCTCCAATGTTTTCAGGATGTTCACGATAGGTATCGAACAGAATCCCATTTTGAGCCAACTGCACGCTTTAATGAGCGCTTCTTACTCTCCCTTGCATCATGTAAAGCCTGTGTAGTTATGGACGATGAATTGAATATATTGCCGATTTCATCACATATGAGGTCGATCAAGCCAGTTCCGGTGACCGACGTAAGTTCTTGCTTATGGATTAGTGATATGATATTTGACTTCTCTATAAAATTGTTTATGCTGTCTGAAATCCATGGTAAACCTGTTGACTTTTCCTTTTATAATTTTTTGGTGTGTTTTCAGCACTAATCGTTTTCCATAAGAATTGTAGCACACACCAACAGAAATAAGTGAAACAAGCATATGTTAACAGAAAATACAAATTTTTTGATGCTTGATCTTTTCAGAATGATTTTTTAATATTCATCAGTGGTTGTGGTTTAGCATATGTTGTGGAAGTTTGCCATGTGTTTTTGATATGGAGATGGAGGTAACAGTGACAGTTCACTGCACCTCTTCCATATCTGGTAAACACTGAAATAATACTTTTTCAAGTTGCAAATATTTTACAGTTTGCAATACTTTCAGTGGAATATTCTAAATACTAGAAACATAAATTACCTGAAATTTGAAAATTGAATTTGATAAGGTTTTTCATTTCCAACTCCGCGCCGTCACCTTTTGAAGTCTAAATAGTTGATTGGCATGGGTGATTATTTGCTTAAAATTAGATGTTAGTTAAGTGATAATAAGATTACTGCCTTGACTGTTCTCGTAAGAATTGTCTGGTTTTCTGACATTGTTACTTTTTTTTTGTTTGTTGGTTGGTGGTTTAAGGATTCCGAGGGACTTTCAGAAACACAGCAGGATTTGAAGAATCTAAAGGAACAACTTAATGATGATTTTCCTGTTGGGCCATTAATAAAAAAATGTTGTACGCTGGACCAGGTATGAGTTTTCTTATATTGGTAGGGCCTTGTTTATTTCAGTTTTCAGAAGCAAAAAATCTTGTTAGAATGCTCATTTCAAGAGAACCTAGAAAGTGGCATTACCTTAGAGCCTCGATTGATAATGATTATGTTGTGAATAGGGTAAAGCTGTCATAACATTTCTCGATGCAATTCTGGATAAGACTTTAAGGAGTACTGTTGCTCTGCTTGCTGCTCGTGGTCGTGGAAAATCTGCTTCACTTGGTCTAGCAATTGCAGGAGCCGTTGCTGCAGGGTTATATGCCTGAACTTAAGAGCCTTCAAATTTCTAACACTTCTTTCAAGGAAGCTCAATTCTTATTTGTTTTTCAGCTATTCAAATATTTTCGTGACTGCACCTGGCCCAGAGAACCTGAAGACCTTGTTTGAGTTTGTCTGTAAGGGTTTTGATGCTCTTGAATACAAGGTATCTATCTTTTTCATCTCTACATGGCAAATTTGAACATATATTATGGTGGGGGATAGTTGGTGTTGGGTGGTGAGTGTTATATGTCAATAATATTCTCCAGTAACGGGAAACGTGCTATGTTGTTTGTCAGAAATTGATTCTGATTTTTGGAATGGGTAGAGACATACTTTGTGAAGGACATGTAGGGGAGAAGTTTGTATTTGTAGGATATTCGTAAATTTGAATCATGGGTGAAATTGGTCCTAAAAGAAGTCTCCTCTAAGTCAAGGGGAAAGTCCTACAACATTTAGAAATTGATCCTAAAAGAAGTCTCCTCCTTCAAATTAGAAAATCAATTATGTTTTGATACGTGGTAGGAGTTTGGTGTCGAAGTTCTAAAATATGTGTATCAATTTTCCGAATTTAGATATTAGCTTATTCTTGGTTTCATGGTTTGTATTTCGCCATTACTTGTATCCAATGTTGTTAAATATCGGTCCTCCTATTGTTTGTGTATAAGATGTTCTGTACCTAGAGTCTCGTGTTGTTCATCTCAATACTAATTTAACAACTTTTGTACTGAAGCCCATCATCTCCTTCAACTAACAAATCAGATTGCCTACTTTCTCTTTGCGTTATTTCTCATTCATACAGTTAATACTTATACTTGATAACTCTTATCTGATCACTCAAACTGTGGTTCTGCTACAGTTGTGTTAATTTAGAAGAATAAATAAATATAATAGCCTAACCAATGCTGTCATTTGCAGGAGCATATGGATTATGATTTGGTCAAAAGTACCAATCCAGACTTCAAAAACGCTATTGTGCGAATCAATATCTACAAGCAACACAGACAGACCATACAGGTAGATGTATTATGATTAGTTACTTTGTTTGTACATACATAAACCACAAACGAAACAATAAAAATGCCTTTATATGTTCCCCATCCTCTTGAAGTCATTTCCTTTGAGCCCACATTTGGAAAGTTGTCTTATCTCTCTGTCATCCATCGTGTGTTAAATCTTATGCACGGGTTACTTACATTGATCCGGATAGCAGGTTTAAAATAATTTGTCTACTGAGCTGTTTTGTTTTTTCCTTGTTGTCTCAGTACATACAACCACAGGAGCATGAAAAACTTTCCCAGGTTGAGCTCTTAGTTATTGACGAAGCAGCAGCTATTCCCCTGCCCGTTGTAAAGTCTTTGTTTGGCCCTTATCTGATCTTCCTTTCTTCTACTGTAACTGGGTAATTTTCTTGAGACAGAGCTTCCTACTCATGTTAGCATCTGCACAATTCTTTTCCTGGGAAACCCAATAGTCAATCTAACATAGGTACGTCTTCCCCATTAACTTCTGAATTATGTTTTCTGGTCAAAGCTATGAAGGTACTGGACGCTCCTTATCACTCAAACTTTTACGGCAGTTGGAAGAGCAGAGCCAGAATAATAAGAGTTTGGAAGGGGCTCTTTCTGGTATAATTTTTCTTTTCTTCAATATTTGCTAGATTAAATTTTCTTGCCAAGTTACGATGAAATAATAATGGAAACGTTTTCTTTTGTATTTGATGGGGTTGCCATTGACCATTGTAACAAAGACTTGTCACATTCAGTGCCTAATGTCTTGTTTACTGACCTCTTTTAAAATGTATTAACGCTATCCTCTTCGTGTATCATGGCTTTTATTGGAGAAAATAGCAGCCATCCTTTCTAGTTAATCAAACTTGAAACTAAGTTGCATTCTTTTTAAGTTGTAATGGCTAGCTGAGCTGGAGTTTGTGGTATACCGAAACATTTCAAAAGGTTAAAAGCAAAAAGTAATTTGCTTAGTCATTTTGAACCTGCGCTCTTAATAACGCGTGTCACAGCATCTGCCCCGAGAATGTCCCAGCTGAGCATCATGTTGGGATTTAGTTGAATATGTTTTTGACTGCAGATACTGTTATATGTATTATATAATGGTTTGCTATGTTCTCGTGGAAGTATATAAGTTTAACTCCCTTCTTTACTGACAATTTTTTATGTCATTATAAGTGCTAAGTAGCAAGATTAATATCTCCCTGTGTATCTTTTTCTTGAATTTTTACCCCTTTTTTCATTTATTTGTGCAGGTAGAGTTTTCAAGAAGGTAGAATTAAGCGAAGCCATTCGATATGCACCTGGTGATCCAATTGAATCATGGCTTCATGGTTTACTTTGCTTGGATGCCACAAATACCATTCCTAGTATCAATAGGTAAGTGCAGATGTATTTATATATGGCAGAGCCTGTCATCAAATGCATTGTCTTACTACTGTTGTCTTTTGCCTCAAGGTTACCTCCTCCAAATGAGTGCGATCTTTACTATGTCAATCGGGATACTCTTTTCTCTTATCACAAAGACAGTGAATTATTTCTGCAGGTAAAGTTTCCTTTATGTTGAATCCCATCGCTTCCTTGTATTTATTTTTGTGCGTATCTCATATCTGTTTAACCCTGTTTGTGCAGCGGATGATGGCTCTCTATGTATCTTCTCACTACAAAAATTCTCCAAATGACTTGCAACTAATGGCCGATGCTCCGGCGCACCATTTGTTTGTTTTGCTCGGTAAAGTTGATCTATTTTAATATTGTCTTTCTGTGGCTGGTGTCTCAGTTTATGTATAAAGTATAACGTATGATGACTGTATATTCAGGTCCTGTTGATGAGTCCAAGAATCACCTTCCAGATATATTGTGCGTCATCCAGGTCTGTACTTCCTATGTCTATCTTCCAGATTTTTTTTAGTAGATATATTGTGTGTAATCTTGGTCTGTAGTTCCTGTCTATCTTCCAGATTTTTTTTAATTATTTGGTTTCCACTTAACAATTTGGTTTCCATCAATCTAACTTATCACTTCATATATAGAGAGGTTTAACTGCGGGTGGTAGCACTGATGTGAAATATGTCATTCAAGTTCCGTTACTTTATATCAAACTGTTTTTTGTTGTTGTGCCATATGCTTCAGTTCCTTTGTAAGCTCTTCATTTTTTGCTCTGTAGCTTTTGATCATCATGTTTTAGTATATGGCTAACTCCAGCACAAATTGCTCTATAGCTTTTGATCATCATGTTTTAGCGATAAAGACGGACAATCACTATTATATTGCCAAACACTATCGACTGTTTTTCTTTTACTCGCATATCGTAAATTTTTGTTTATCAAATTGCTCATCTTCTTTAATTTCATAACATATCACCGCTTTCATATTTTTGATCTCATTGCATTGAAACATTTGGCATGGTTGTGTTGTTTACAGGTGTGCCTCGAAGGGCAGATCTCTCAGCGGTCTGCAATGAACAGTTTAAAGGACGGCCGTTCTCCTCATGGAGATCAGATTCCTTGGAAATTTTGTGAACAATTTCGGGATTCTCTGTTTCCAAGTCTTTCAGGTGCTCGGATCGTGCGCATTGCTGTCCATCCAAGTGCCATGAAGGTAGGTTTTCTGTTTTGACAGTTTTGATTTGTTTGATCCGACAGTGTGTGTCAAGGTTTGTAAATTGTGCACTTTATTTTTTGTAGCTTGGATATGGTTCAATGGCAGTGGAACTTCTAGCAAGGTAAACTTCTGGGACTTCCATTTCTTAAAATGATTATATCACGCTTATGGAAAGCAAATAAGTGGATTCCAAGACCTTTAAGAGATCTTAAGCTTCGTGTTCTTTAGTTATACACATGTCATCATTTTGATAACATGAATTGTTCGTTTCGTTAGGAAATCACATATTTTGAGTTCGGCAAGGAACCGTGTATACATTTCACACCATATAGGGCATTCTTTTTTTGTTTTTGTATTTTTTGCTGAAAGAAGCTTGTCCAACGAAGCTACAGGAATGTTATTTTGCTTTCATTATAACAAGTATATGGCAGTATAAAAGTTAGTCAAGGTGTCACTTGTACTCTCAATATCTGCAGGTATTACGAAGGACAACTGACTTCTATTTATGAGACCGATGTTGAGCAGGATGACGAAGAAAAATCCTCTGTCAAAGTTACAGAAGCAGCTGAAAAGGTCAGTTCTATTAACTAGAAGTGGATCTTAGATATCAACTAGGCTGGTGACTGCTGTTTTTTGTTTTTGTTTTATTTTCGAAGCTCCGTGCTGACTCAAAATGAGGTGAAATTTGACTTTTAACAGTATTAACCTCAATGATGATGTAACTTTCTTAATGACATACTGTTAGTTGTTTACACTGGTTATTGTTAGTTAGTCGATATGCCTATTCTCCACGGGGGAAGTCGTCCATACAGAATTGCAGTTACATAGTTCCCCTTTGCATAACAGCAAGGACCATTTGATTATTAAATCTATTGTGCATAACATCACTTATGTATACTTCAGAGTTTTTTTCTGATAACAAATGGTATCTAACTCTCATTTTGACACAGGTTTCCTTGTTAGAAGAAACTATAAAGCCAAGAGCTAATCTTCCACATTTACTAGTGCATCTTCGTGAACGGAAACCAGAAAAGCTCCATTATATTGGTGTCTCATTTGGGCTAACATTGGATCTCTTCCGGTTTTGGAGGAGACACAAATTTGCTCCTTTCTATATTGGTCAAATTCCGGTCAGTGCTTCTTTCTTGTATGTTAAGATGATGTTTTGAATTAGAGACTTAGAGTTGCATAGATATTCTATTGGTTTGTTGACTTCCTTGTTGGGTTCATCAGAATGCTGTGACGGGTGAACATACATGCATGGTTATTAAGCCATTGAATAATGATGATATCGAAGCCAGTGGATCCGACCAATGGGGTTTCTTCTCTCCGTTTTATCAAGGTGAGTTCATTTTGTAGCACATTAAGTTTTGCTAGTATTATTGTCTTTCTGGGTCTCATTCTGGGTCTCACTGTTTCGTGCATGACTCAGATTTCAGAAGACGGTTTGCTAGACTCCTGGGTTCAAGTTTTAGATCAATGGAATGTAAGCTTGCTATGAGGTAAGTTTATAGAATCAATCCCAATCTTCGTCGATCTAGTAGGCATCCAAAACCTAATTCTTCTTCTATTGTTTAGCGTCTTGGACCCCAGGATCAATTTCACAGATAGTGAACCTGCTGCTGAAAATGGCTTTATTACATCACTGAACGGAATATTATCACCCCATGATATAGACCGATTGGAAGCCTATACAAGTCATCTTACAGAATTTCATATGGTGAGATTTCCAAACTTCTCAGAACTGAAGGAACCTTATTTGGTATTACTTATTGCTAATGATATTCTACATATTTTGCGACAGATCCTCGACCTGCTACCAATTATTGCTCATCAATACTTCCAAGAGAAGTTTCCAGTTCCGTTGTCTTACGTGCAGGCCTCTATTCTACTCTGCATGGGCTTACAAAACCAAAATGTCACTTGCATCGCGGTTAGTTAATCCATTTAATGATTGAACTAGTCTTAGATAGTATCTGAGTAAACAACTCTTAATTGACAAAGGCCTTACGTTTCTTGCCAGTGCTGTTTGTTCTTTGCAGTTCTTGTCATTATATTGGTGTTGGAATAATGTTTTTTGGCTTGTTATTCCGTGCAGGAACAATTGAAGTTAACAAGGGAACAGATTTTGTCAGATTTTATTAAAACTATGAAAAGGTTTTACAAGTACCTGCATAATGTCGCAGCAAAAGAGATTGAGTCCACACTTCCTCGTCTTAAAAAGGTAGTACGCCGCTAGAAAAATCATTCTCTGTTCTCCTTTGGCAGTATATAAATCTTTCATCGGTTTTTGTCAAACATTTTTATGCCCTTTTTGAGTTTGTCACCAGTACTGATATTTTTTCGGTGTATATGTAACTTCGATTCAGGTTGAAATGTTACCCCACGATATATCATTGGATGACGACCTGAATGATGCAGCAAAACAAGTCAAGGTGTGTAAATCTTTTATATGCTCATGTTTCTCACGCATAAATCATCTTCTATGCTCGAAAAAAAGAGCTTTTGTTTTTGTTTATGTTTTTTTATGAGTTTCAAATCTT